>JAGDQP010011623.1:0-30999 GCA_022664845.1 Lepisma saccharinum
AAACTGGTAGCCAGAAAACCATATAAAAGGGCTGTAGTGTAGTGGGCGTTGTACGTGAATTACCAAAATATTTCAAGGGCCTTCAATACCCTTCAGGCCAAAAGAGAACTTGCAAGAGCCCTTAATTACTGATCAGGATTCAAAATACAAAGTTTTAAGTAAATATAATGCCTTAAAAGAATACTAATGTATCAGAGCAATGTGCATTTACAATACAATTTGCATGATCCCTTCTTGAGATTTGTGAGGGCCCTACGGTAGGCCTGCTGAGATTATAACTTCAGCACTGCGTTTTTGTTGGTCATTACAAGTCTTGCTTGTCAATTGCTAATTTTAGAAGAACAATAAAACCATAAAGCTGTCAGTAGCAGCAAAAGTGGACCAAGTGATCTTCTTTATTAGATAACATTAAGCTTCAAAGACAAAGGGCCTGGCGGGGCCCTACCCGGCAGTTCCCGAGTTTCCGGCCGGGAAGGCCCGCCTCTGTACCTCACCATCACTGTAATACAGTAAATAAATGGTTTGTGCTTATGTGTGTGTGTATATATATGCAAAGTTACGAAGAGAGACTACCAACATTACAGTATTTTTTTTTTACTTCTTCACCAGTGTTGTGCTAGGCATTGTTTCGTAATTATATCAGACAACATCATATTTTTCTCTTCCTACGTTTGGTTTCATTTTAAGGGTCGTTTGCAATACATGAAAGGTCGTATATTTATTTAACAGCATCATTTTCAGACTTATAAAACAAGCTCACCTTTCTAAAATGCAGAAATATACATAAAATATCTTCATGTCGGTAGCAGTGTGGCACAACAGACTTTTTAACGCTTGTTATATGTCCTCGCAGCCTTGATTTAACGACCATCAAGCTTATTGCTGTCTCTTGTAGGTATGCATCATGGTTTCTAACTAGATAAATAGTTGTATGGAAACATATTTGTTCACTTGTTTTCAGAAACAGGATTGTAATTTGGTGGACAAATGAATTTGAATTAGAAATGCACAACGACACGGTGGCATAATAAAGTTGTGTTAAAATGTGGCATATGTACAATTAATATATTTTAGTTATAGTATATAACGTAGTTAAAACGGCGGGAGCAAAATATAATTTACCGATCGAATTGTTTTTGGGGTAAAGTTCTTACAATGTAGTGAAAAGTTCCTCTCTTTCCCTAAACCATACATTAAATTGCATCTTTCAGAATACAATCTCTGTGCAGCAACTGTCCTAATCAATTTATCTTTCTTTCTTCATTGTCTCCAATATTATTCATGTTTCCCCTATTCTCTCGAGCAGTGCTTTACTTCGACTTTTCTGTATCCAGCTGATGTTTTCTATTCTTCTTTTGAAAGGTTTCTTTATTGTTTCGGATAGTCCATGTTTCTGCTTCATACATTACAATACTCTATTCAGAGCATTCAATGAATCTCTTCCTCAACTCCTTGTGAATCGATCCGCAGAAGAGGTTATTCTTACTGAACGCCTGTTGCGACATCGCTATTCACTCCTTTCTCTCTTTTCCACATTTTAAAAATTAATCCCTTTCATATCCTTACTTGTAGAACTTCCTAAATACTTAAAAGCAGGATACCCGTTCTACTTTCTTCGCTTCCTATGTTTATATTTACTATGTTTCGATTTGTTTCTATTTGCATTCCTTTCGATCTACTTACGTTTATTTTCATTCCACGCTCCTCGCAGCATTTCTGCAACTGTTTGAACACCTTGTTAAGTGAATAACTGACTTCTTATTCTCTGCAAGAAAAATAAACATATTCTCCACAAATCTAATGCATTTGATTTTTCTTACTCCGACTGTAACTCCTCTTTCACTTTCGGAGAATCTCTGTACAATCTCTGTCCTTCATTAGGAAGTAGTCGACCTAAAACCTTTCGTTCCCTGGGGGTGTCCAGGTATATCCTCTTCCTTTTTGTTGTTTAACCACATGTTTTGCACCACCATTGAGTCTTAGTTACACCCGTCAAGTAAACTCTGGGTTTTGAGGGTTATTTTTTCAAGCCCATATTTTCCTACTGTATTCCCATCTTGTCCTCCACCTACTATTGCATTAAGATTACCCAACTACTACATTAGTACGATACATACGTTCTTTTGTTGTCTCTGAAACAACTCCTCCAGATATTCGTAGTTTATTTCGACCTCTTCTTTTGGATATTTCCCTGTGAGCATGTATACCAGGTCTTTCTGCCTTCCTTTTAACGTTACAATCATTATGCGCTCATTGGTGTAGTGTACGTTCATGATCTTCTCTTTGAGATGCTTTTCAAGAACTACATCTACCCGACAGCTTGTTTCTCTTTTCAGTTCCGAATAAATCGTCTTATATTCTTCATTTCTAATTCTACCAGCTGTTTTCCATCGTATTTTATTTCACAAAGTACTAGTGCATCCATATTGTTTATCTTGATTTCTTCTAGGTTTTCCCACTTCTCTGCTTTAACACAACAGTAATCTAACTTTCCGTTTTCCGATTCCTGAAACATTGAATAAATAGCTGGAATGTCTTTAGGACGTTGAACATATTTTGCAGGGATGACTTTTATTAATGACGGTGAAGACCTGCTGCAATTATGGCCAGATATTCTCTCAGTTTGTACACTCGAATCCCTGAACTTATTGTCTCAGCACTTATAAGTACTTGCATTATACGTTTACAGAGGAACATTTACAGCGACACCTCAACCACGTTCATAGCTCTAGTAGTTCCTGAGTTGAATGTTGATTGTCCCTGTTAGTTACTATGGAGAAAAGGAATATTCCTATATGTCAGGACTCGCTTATCCAATCTGGATGATGTAGCTGCTTCGGACTCGTGCTTTGTTTCCAGCATTTGACATACATAAATATGTAAGTTTTAAACAATTTTCTCATCCATGTTTTAACAAAATAGTACAGGAGCTTCCTTGTCTCTGCAGTTTGCAATAAATAAACGAACTTCGAAATTTGTTTTACGAATAATACAAATTAAATTCTTTAGATTATATTGTACTTAAGTAGCATTCTTCTGTGCTACGTCATCGGAGTAGTTGAAACTATTGTAAGACTATCAGAGCTATTACTATAGGTTTGTCACACTATATTATCATGAACTGTTTCGTATTTGATGCTTGCAAGGGTGGTACTTTGTCCCAGTATTTGGAATCCACACAACTAATTAATATCAATAAAAAATAATACCTAAACTTATATTTACCGAGAGAAAATAAACTAAAATAACGGTTACTGACTACTGTATTTTCTTCCAAGTCATCTCGGTGATAACGTTTTCACTATATACGACTGAACTATGAAGGAACAGTACAATTGTCAGATTATTTCGCTAGATATTGAAGAAGTTTAATGTAATAGTGCGTTAGCCTGATTTTATCGAACGCATCGTGAATAAAATGTATACAGAAAGTGTATAAAAATGTAATGGGAAAAAAGTACACAGGAAGTCTAAAAAGTTCACCTTCAGAGGGACATAATAAATTCCAGTTAATTCTAGTTAACGTTTTGACGTCAACGAGTCTATATTATACAGAAGGTCTATCCACGTACATGTGTCCAATTTTAAACTAGCACCTACCTTACGAAAATCAAAGAGACCACCAACTGTTGACATCAGTGTGATCACCATATGTCTTGGTAATAGCCCTGCGCCGTAACTTCCATTTTAGAAGGCTACGACAAAGTACAGGAAGTGGAATCCTTTGTCACATCTCCACACAGGCTTTCCACAGGCCTAGGAGAGTGGTGACACGTCGGGATAAAAGATCCCTTTTCAGTAGGCATAACGTACAGAGATCCATAGGACTGTCATCTTATGACCACCAATATATCGTGAAATGGAATAGCCTGAAGGCCGAAGTCTTGCGCCATCTGTTGCAGAAAGTTACGGCTAGAATAAGACGTATGGGATGAAGCCTTATCCATATGTACAGAGATTTGATTGATGGAATTTCCATACAAACGGGGCAGGTCGTCTGTATAAATTGGGATCAGGAAATGTTGTTTAAAAAAGGCAGAGTTGATTCTACAGTTTTTAGGGACCTGATGAATAGTTAACTTGCCTGATAGCAGTATCCCGCAACAATTATGAATTCCTTCGAGAAATCGGTTTTGCAATGACGGATGAATTCGGAACGAGATTTTACATTGCGTAAAGTGTAAGTGATGTTGCGAAATTAACAGAGTCTAATAAATACACCCATGCACTATCTAGTGTGACCACATACTTCCACTTTGCCCCGGATAAATAGCGTTCATAGAGGCGCCCGATATTGGCCGTTATCTCAGATCGATGGGATGCACGTAGGTGATTTCCACGACTTTTAAAGACCTTCCAGAAGTTCAGCTTCTAACGCAGGTTGCGGTTCACTGTTGACTGTGCCACGTGGAGTCGTGTGGTCATCATATGTTGCGGAGGGGGATTTTCCTGGAAGGCCATTCGACACAACCTATAAGACACAGGCGGTGTTACTACAGTGCATGCTTGCTTCCTAGTTCCCTTCATGGGTGATTGAATCTCTGGTAACTCTTGGTTTCAGTCCGATTAATTATCTTCTTAAACCCAATGCGCATCCATGTTCTTTGCACTGTTTTTGAATTTTAGACACCGAATGTTTGGCGTGGAAAAGTGCAACTACGTAGCCCACCCAAGCCATGATGCATAAGCACACAATTGTGCTGGTGACCACATGCTGCTGGCTATCTCTTGCGCCTTTAACCTCTCGGTTTGGTCTATTCTGTAAACAGGGGGATGCTTCAAAATTGGATACATGTACGCGGATCGACCTTCCGTACTTATATTCGCATGTCGTGAGAAATTATTTACCGAGAGAAAATAAACTAAAAGTAACGGTTACTGACTACTGTATTTTCTTCCAAGTCATCTCGGTGATAACGTTTTCACTTTATACGACTGAACCATGAAGGAACAGTACAATTGTCAGATTATTTCTCTAGATATTGAAGAAGTTCAATGTAATAGTGCGTTAGCCTGATTTTATCGAACGCATCGTGAATAAAATGTATACAGAAAGTGTAGATGAAATTTAGATGATCAATAACACAATGCTCACAATTTACCATATTAAATTTTAAATTTGATTGCCATTTCTATTACAACAAGACTTTACTAAACTCATATTTCTGTATCGTGTAAAAACAGATGAACACTTTTAATCCGAATGTGGCATGATTTTAGAGAGTATTGCTTTAAAATTTTATGTATAGCAGTAGACGTTGTAGCAGTAGACGTAGCTGTAATTAAAGTAGTAGTAATAGTAGTACTAGTACTAGAAATACCAGTTATTGTTGAAGTAATAATAGTAATGAATGTATCACCTTCATTATTTCTCTCTCTTTTCGGCCTACCTGAGAGCAACAGAGCTCATGTGTTGGTTATATCTCCCTCATTCGTTTCTTCTTTGTCGAATATAAAATTCTCCTGATACTGAAATTTGTAGCCCACATAAGATCCCTGTAATTATTTTCATTCGCTTCCAATGAGTCATAGTTTGAAGGTTGCTCTGTAGAAATTAATACCAGTGTAAGCGGAATTCTTCTGTGTTAAATGAAATGAAAAAGAAACGTAATGGAACATTAACAACAGAGTGAGTGATAAAGGAATTGCAGTCTCGTGATTATTAAATTTGAGCTTGAAGAGCTTTAATTATGCCTCATGTTTCACCAGCAGAAGTTCTCTCTCACACACATTCACCCTCCGAGGCAACTAAATTCATACATCAACACATACGCATATACGAACGTAGTAGACTCTACGGTTTGAGACAATAAACAGGATGAGAAAATTTTTAATTTGGTGTTAATAATTATTTAAATAAAAACAAATAATATACTAAATTTTTAAAACGGACTAAAAAGTATAAAATAATTTATCCTAGCCAAATACAGATTCATAACACCATACAGACTCCTAACCCCATACAAATTGTCCTTAAAATTTTTGATTGAAAATTTTTAATAGCTACGAAAATAATTGTAAGATTTCGAACGAAAAACGTGGGGCCCATGCGATAGATAATTGGTGCATGAATAGTTCATCTAAGTCACTAACACTTTTATTGCATTGCAAATGATATGAACTGTTGTGTGAGTTTTCTCGACGACAGCTACTCTCTACACTCTTACTATTATCTATTGCATGCACCCCACGCTTTTCGTTCCAACTCTTACAAGTATTTTCGTAGCTAACAAAAATTTACAATCACAAATTTTGAGGACAATCTGTATGGGGTTATGAATCTGTATGGGGTTATAAATCTGTATGGGTCTAGGAGAAATTATTTTTTACTTTTTAGTCCGTTTTAAAAACGTGGTATATTAATGTTAATTATTTAAATAATTATTTTCTGCTTTTTAGTCTTGTGTGTGTGAAATTGTGCAATCGATCTTAAACATGTTGATGAGATGGTGGACTGCACCTCTATGGTACAAATATGACCCCGAACCGGAGGGCTGCGCCCCCATATAGGAGGTTTTCCCCATTTTTTGTAACCAACTCTTGATCATACACCTTTATACCGAATTTTGTTTCTCTAGATTCAATGGTTTGATAAATGTTTTGGTGGCTTCTTTGGATTAAAGATGGCGACATTTTTTTAACGTTTTATTATATTATCGTGACTTACTCATGATGGTACACCATTTAAAATTTCATTTCTCTAGCTCGAATGGTGTAGAAAATCATATTTGGGAGGCCATTTTGAATCCAAAATGGCGGCTCATTCAAAATGTAATTTTCCTAAACTACTTGTTATGGTACACCTTTGTGCCAAATTTCGTATCTCTAGCTCAAACTGTGTAGAAAATGAATTTTTGTGTCCGCCATTTTGGATCCAAGATGGAGTCTATGGAAAAATTTGGTAATATTTTCATAGCCTACTAGTGAAAATGTACCTACACCAAATTTCATTTCGCTAGCCCGAGCAGTTTAGGCTGTGTATTCTATAAAACAATGGGTTTAGCGGCCATTTTGGATCCAAGAGGGCGAGTTTTTCAACATTTTATAATATTTTCTTAACCTACTAGTGGTCATGTACCTTCATACCAAATTTCATTTCTCTAGCTCAAACGGAGTGAAAAATGCATTTCTGTGTACGCGCATAGTTATAAAGCATTTCAACTTAGTTAATGTTATCCATGCATTCAATGTGTCACTCAAATAATGTAAGGAACTTCGGGAGGTAATTATATATATCAAAACGAGAAGAAAGACCCTCTCACGTACTTTTGAAATGTGCTTAGTTTAGAGCTGCAGGTACTCAAGGTTTCCACAATATTGTTACAAAATACGTAATACTAGGATTATGCCGTGTAGGTTTACCAAATTATATAATCGACATTGTATTTCAAGGATGCATTTTTCGACAACAGTCTACATCAGGTTGCAGGGAGTTGTGAGATTATTGGTAGGAAAATGCAATCACGTTCTCATTTACAATGTGGATTATCTCCGCTGATTCTCTCATTTCTTTAAATATTTTTATCGAGCTACTCAGTTTCTTTAACATTATTACTTCGAAAAACATCTTCCAGACCTTTCGTTCACTTTATTATTCTATATATCCAAGGGTTTTCTTTGCAGCTTTATTCCTGACCAACACGTATAGACTTTGTTTACAGGTGTTGTTTACCTTTCCTCTCAATCTTGTGAAATGAAAAGAAATATCAGTTATGATTTTAGTCTAGGCAATTGCTGTTGAAGCGAGAAAAAATTGCAAGAGAAATATTTTAAATGTCTCGACTATTGATCCTGATTAATATGTTAAAAATTAGACGAAATTGAACCACGGGAACATACGAAAAGTATCCGTTACAAAATGACGTAACTGTCTTCTAATTGCATGATGTGCTAATTTGATACCGTACGTAAAGTTGATGAAAATATGTTTTAAGTCAAATAAGGTAGGGTGCCCAAATATGGCCCACCTTAACTTTCTTTATTTTTTTCACTAAGAAAGACTATTTATTCGTGCGAATCGACTGAACCATCAAGTTGGGAGACTATTTGGTCAAACGTAAAAAATAATCTGCTTCCAAGATATGACGTATAAAAATGTAATAAAACTAAAATGTTGCCAGTTGGCCATATTGAGAACATGCTACATACTGAGAGATATACATTACAAGCATACATAATTTATGACATTGCAAAAACAAAAATATTGTATTAACACAAAATGCCAACATTTGTGAAAAACAAGTGAAGATGCAAGATGAAAAAATATTAGTAAATAAGAAGAATTGTAACACAAACGAAGAAGTTTAGAACTTCACGTTTCACATGAGGGAAAAGGAAATAATCCGTGATCTTTAGCGGGGATTCCAACACACTCTTCATGAACGTATTTGCGCTACGACACGCAAAGATGCATGTCTGTGGCCTTGTCTGCCTGACAAAGGTAACAAAACCAAGATTCACAAAACTTGGAGCAACTCAGTGTCGGTTCTTTAGGAGTATTAGAAGCAGTTGCTGAAATTCTGGTTGTTTTAAACGTGATGACACTTGCTTTGTTTTGGTTTTTATCTTCTTATTCTTTGTATTGGAGTTGATAGCTTCCTTATTACTCGGCATTATCTTCGTTTTAATGACTAAACATTATTATGATGAGTATTGAGTACAATCATTTCAAATACCCAATTCTTTCATTTTAAACAGTTATGACTGCATTTTGTTCAATATGGCGGTAGGTAATATTGCGCCCTATTGATTTCTTTACTTTTTCTGGCGCCTGCTAGTTACACAATGCAATCCATTGTGTCACACATTTTATGTTCAAGTATGCTCACATAGCTACATTATCCATGCATTATACTGATTAGGTTTTCAACAATAGACACTGAAAGGAAACATTACTTACTTTGCTAAAATAACAGCAAAATATTTTCTTGCTGAATATGCCACTTCAACTGGAGCTGCTGCCGCTCACGCCAGTCGCAAACAAATTAGTAGCGCAATGCTTTCTCTTGTCATGAGGATACAATTTACGGTGACATCTAGTAGCACCAACGGAAAGCTGCAGAGATCTGGGGGGTGGGTCATTTGGGGATCCGGGCCATAATCGGTACATTTACCTTAATTGTCCTTCCATTATATTTGATTACCCTTTTTGATGAAAACGCAATCAATGTTTCCAATATGAAAAGGCAAAGTTCCAATTATTTCGAACTTAGTTTCAACATTGACTGAACTAAGAATACTTCGATGTGCTCACTGTTACAGTTATACTATTTCCCATGCGTTTAGTGATGTAGTCCTTCTGCTTGAGATGACATCTTTAGGTTTCTTCTTTCTTCTAACTGTGTGAAGGTTGTGATGCTTTTCAACATCCTGTTTACCGTCAAAACAGTAATCTCGACGGAGCCGCGGTGCCTCAATTTGCCGATCCAGGTGGTCGTGTTCGCTAGTGCGGTAGTATGACGACCCAAGGATCTTGGATTCGAATCCCACCTCGGGCATGGATGTGATGTTTAACTGTGCTGTTAGTAGTTAGTGATGCAAGAGCAAGTACACACAAGTATAATACATGAATAATACAAGCAAAACAACTAATAACAGCCCGCTTTTTTTAAAACACATTTTTAAAACAAAAAAATGGTAGAGCATTCATCTCTGGCGCTAGGGGTTGTAGGATTGTTCCCTGCTCATCCGTTGTGGATTTTGTGGTGGGCAAAAACTGTGTGGGTTTCCTCGGGGTTCTCTCGCTTCCTTCATTTTCTTCATTCCACCAATTCATCCCATCATCATCCATCCGGCCTGAGTCAAAGCTGCCTAAAGGCCTTAAAACTATAAATTCAATTCCAGATTTTTAAGTAATCTCGACTTCCGGATAAATTTCAGGTCACGTTTATAAGATTTTATCTACTGCAGCAGCGTATTCGATGCATTTCACTATGGCTGATATTAATGATTAAGCATTTTGTAATCATAAAACAAAAATACAACACAGAATTGAAAATAATATATTTTTGGTTAGTGCTTGTCTTGTACTCAAAGTAATTATTTATTTTTTAGTTTCTTTCAATGAATTTACGGAATGGTACACATAATTTGTTCAACAAATTATTTTATTTGTTTAATTAAGCAAAAATATTTTCTCTTGTAAAACAGATGAAAATTTTATGTAGCCCTACGTTTATTTCACTTGTCTAGAGCTTATTGCTACACGAATTGTAGCTCCTGAGTTATGAAACTGATGAATCGTCAAAATAAATACTGCACAGAACACGTTGAGAACTGAATCGATCAATTTTTTCACGCCACATTGACTATAAAAGCAAAAACAGATAAAGTGCAATGTTTATAATCCAACAATAATATTCTAGCCGTAGATGCTTGTTAATTTCACAAGGAGATTTTCACTCAGAAAATAAAAGTTTAATAATATTGACGCACAAATGACTTATATAAAATTATATCAGTTGTTTCTCACTTGATTTTGTGAGGGTTTCTGTAAAATTCATATACTTGTGTGATTTTGTGTTTCTATGATTACTGAGCAAGTACATTTTAATATAAATTAACTATTAACCAAAAAAATAATTTAGTATTTAATAATACTAAAGAAATCAGGATCCTAAAATATAGAATATAATAATATTACCTCAAAAGGTAAGTACAATTTTATAGTTATTTAATAATAAATAAATTTACTGGTTTCAACATATAATTCCAGGATAAAAAATAAACCATATATCTTGTATTCTATAGCTTCAATGCTATTAAATCACCAGTAATAAAGTTTATGCCTGTGCCTAGTATATTTAGGGAAAATTAATATTAAATGTTGTATATTAAAAGCACATATTATTTCTACTTACATTGTGCTGGGCTCGTTACTTTACTGAAAGTATAATCTCATTATTGCTCATTAAAAATCATTAAAGCTAGTAAGTTTCAACTCTAACTAATAAATTCTATTCTTCATTCATTTATTTCTAACTATTTTATTCTTCATTCAGATTATAGTTTAAATATTTGTGTAGTCATAATCTTACAAACAAATATTGACTAATATTGTTGTTTTCGTTTACCTCCCTTGTACTTGGTCTTTGTTAATTAATATTGTTACTGAAATCTTTTTTTTCTTTTTCTAATTACAGGTGAGCTTTGACTTCTATTGTCAACGTTTCTAATGAAGTTAATGACAAGAACCCCGTAAGTATGCAACTGTCTATTAAAGTGAGGTCTGTTCTTTCGACATAATTTCAAAATATTACATTATAATTTATATGCCGCATATTGTGGATAAAAAAATCAGGCCGGGTTGGAGCCGGGCCGAGATCGGGCTTAATTTCAGGGCTCTTTATTAAAGTTTACGTTAAGAGCTATGCTCACTGTCCATAGGCTGCGTGCTATAAACACGACCAATAGGGAAGTATAGGAAATTATAGTTCCTTTTTTTTCGCCAGCATCCGCTAGGTAACTTTCTTGGGATTTGAAATTAACAATAATGTTTTGCGATTTCTGGAGAAGGGCTAGGAGATGATCTCAATTTCCTTTTTATATGTTGTAAAGCTACTTAAACTTGGCCGCGCTACAATAGTTTTCGAAAACATCGGATACCTAGTGTTTTCGTCACTTATGGGCGGCATGCAAGTCTACCGGAGGGAACAATTTGTCGCGTTTTCTAGATCAGAGGTAGGATGTAACATTCAGCTAGCTACTGATGTGTTACGGTTAAGATCACGGTATTTTTTAGATTCCTTTTCAAGTATAGGGCTGACGTCATATCAAAAGTAGTTGAAGAGAAATATGCTTTTGTAGTCAATGTGTGGAGTTTATTTAAATAAAATATTCATGTATATTGTTCCTGAGCTTGCAACTGTCGCAGTTCAAGGGATACTACGTTCTAGAAGAGTATCTAGTTAGCGCATTCATTGAAGTCTAGTTGTTCGATAGACTCTTCTATGCGAATAAGTGGGGTCTATTTGGGCAAGATCGTTGTGTGCATGCCTAGGTAAAGTGCGCAAAAATTTTGTGTGACTGTACTATAGTATATTTTTATTGTATTTAGTTCCAAATCTTCTAATATTTGTATATTCGTAGTAGATATGTTGCAGGGCTTCTTAAACCTCGTCTAGTGAGTCAAAACTTTACACGAGAACTTGGTGTTTTTGGCACTTATGTGCATAGAAGTCTATGGAAGGAGACACTTTATTGCGATTCCTGAACCATGGATAAAAGGTGACCTCATATAACTTTCGATATGTTGTTCAGTTAATTAGGCTTCGCCTAAACGACAATAATAATTTCCGAAAAATATTGGGAACTTACTTTTTTTCAGCACTTATGCGTATAGAATTTCCCATCGTAAGGGATACTAATTTCCCATGTTTTCCGGAAATGATAATGAGCTTTTTAGACGAAGGTTGAGAACTATTATACGCTAGTAGGACGAAGCTTCTTAACCAAAAAATAGTTGTAGTGACTTTTTTCCCCGGCTCCAGAAATCTCTAAATACTGTCGTCTCCCAAATACTTGAATGTTAATTTCAAGCACCGAAACATATACCTTGCCGCTGTTTACCAGAGAAAACCTTATAACTTATTATTCACAGCAAAGACTTATAAACCTATAAATCCTATAAACCTTTCAATTGTTTGTGATTTAGGCACGCAGCCTATAGAAAGTAAGTGTAGTTCTTTCTACTTTCCTAGCTAAAACATTGAGAATACGGATATGAAATCTTAAAAGAAGTGACATTAATCTAATAGCTCCTCTGAATTTTCCCAGCAAATTGCTGTTGAGGCTCAAATGCGAGACTGAACTAAGTAAATATTCAACTTAGCCTAGTTCTAACTCATAACACATAAGAAAAGGTTCAATATTTGGTTTGTTGAAATGTCAGGGTTAATTGGTTGCGACATTTTGGGTTAACTGTTAAAAAATAGTTACTGTCTTTGTGTTGTTGTTCTTCATTATTATACCTGGTGTTATTAATAAATGATTTAGATTTTATTATTTTGAAATTTAAGGAGAGATGGATTAAGATAGCCGTATTAAATCAAAACATTCAATAATTAACTCACTTGTACAACCGCTTACGGCGCCACTGTTGTAGTAATCATTTGCACTATGCATTTGTGTACTCTGCGCTATGTTACGTTTGAAACCTCTAGTAACGTAATAACACGTTGTTGAATGCAGTCATAGCGAAACTTGTACCCCACAATCCACTATGAACTCCTAAAAAGATTGAATCATAATATTGAATTCCTAACTAAACTAACAAATTACAAACACATGCGCAATACATAGGCTATCTCTAGGCGTATTTTCTTAACTCAGATTAAATATTTGCTTGCTTGTGGAAAACATGTTATGCGTGTGTGAACATTAAACAGTGACAAGAAATCAAGTTAGAAGAAAGATAGGAACAGAGAGAGACATAATGGAGGATAGAGAGAGAAAATAAATGAGTGAGAAAGACAGAGGTGAAAGGTTTAACTTTTTTTTAAAAAAAATGACGAAAGTGAAATCTAAGGAGAAGATCCTGACATTTATGTCGATGCCAACTCATTAGTCAGAAAGTCATCTTCATCGTGCTGAATATTACCATACAATAATTATACCATCATTTTAAATAACGGTGTGTCACACACACAGGTATAAGTATTTGCTCAATAATTCACTGTATAAAGCATATTCCAAATTTGGAAACAACTTTCTCTATACAACAGTAAGAAACAAGTACTGAGAAAGAAAACAATTCACTTTAGAAATTAAAAATGTCGATTTTCATTATATTTTTTGAATTTTAAATATTTGAAATTTATTCGTCAATTTCCTACTTGACAATGGAATTAAAAGCCTAAATAAGAAAGTGTATATCATTACCTGCAGAGCTCTTTCAAATCTTCCACATTAAAAATGGAGTAAGGTTTCACTCTTCTCTAGAGATTACAGAAGCTGCCTTTTCAGTTTTGGTTAAAAGACTGTTTAAAAAATGATTAGTGATGCTGTCTAAATTGTTTACGTCTTTCATCAATCGTTTCTCTGTTATATTTTTCAGTTTTTGTTTCTTGGAATTTTTAAAGAACATTTTTTTCCAATGTGTTGCTTAACATCCTTTCCACCCCACCCCCGTCATCTCTAATTAACTTTACTTTAATGTCTTCTGCAAATAACACACCGTTCTGATACTTCTCTTGCATTTTAGTCACTATCGCTTTGTCAGTGTTCATTAGTAAATTGTTAATGTATATGCTGCACTCCTTTTAAGGGCATTACAGAACTCGCAACTGTTAGAATAGCTGCCGGAAAGTTGTCTATCCATCAAGTAATGTTTTAATAGGCTTTACAGCTACGTCCTTATATTTTCTTTTTACTTTTGCTGATTTGCCAATTTTCTTTCCCTCTTATGATGCTCTTTTGTTTTCGGCTCAAACATTTCTTATATACTTAAAAATACACTAAACACGACAGTGGTAGTAACTTCTTAATGAAGGAAGCCTAATGGTTATGGAGAGAGAACTGCAATTGAGATGCTATGGAGCATCCATTAGCAACCTTACTTTATAGCTTCAACTGTGTTCAGATCTGCACATATACCTACCAGAAATAAATACTGTTCCTACCTCCACTTTAACATCACTCGTTGTTCATTGCACCCAAGAGTGACGGAAGACTACTTCAACTTCTTCACATGGAACATAATTACCAATTTTGTGATGCAGCATGTGACACTGGTAATAAAATAATTTGTTGTGGCGGATGGGAGATAATACATCCTTGACCTTCAATGAAAGCGAGTCCAATCTAGCTTCTGTGTTGTTTACAGAACATGATACAGGTTTGAAGTTATCAAATAGCTACGATTCTGATTGACGTAAATAAATATAAATAATAGGAATGAAAAATATATATTCATGCTAAATCATAACTAATATTTGCCACCTTTGTAAGGGTAAATAGCGTAAAAGTAAAGCAAAATAAATACATTTGCTTCTTGGCACATATCAACGTTACTGAAAGAAGAACTAAGCTAAACGTTGTGTGTGAATTTGCTTCAATATGTGTAACCACAAATACGTGGTAATGCTAATAAAGGTAAGACCCTACATTATGATCATGGATGTCCATATCAGTTTCCTGAAAGGTAAATACAATGCATGTGGTATACACCGTGTAATAGCCCGTAAAACCATTGGACGCAATAGCTAACGGTTTACAAAAGAAAGTCAGAAAAGCTTTCTACAAAGGCTACTGTAAAACATGTACCTGAATTGAAACATCGTGAGTGTATCCGCGATCGTCCAACACACTAGGATGAGTGGTACTCTTATCCTCATGTTGTGGAATGTCAAATTACTACCCACCCTTTTAAACTGTTTAGTTTTTGGATCGACAACGGACCGTTTTAGTCAAGAAATTTTCAAATGTTGTTTCAGTTCAAAATAACACATATTATGACGACATCATACAGAAAATGTGTTAGCCTAATTACGAAATAAGCATTTGTTTGATTGGTGCTAATATAAAATTTATGCATGAAATGGTTTTTGACTGTACAGAAGTGTAACCAGATTACGGTTCGTGAGAGATGAAATGAAGGTAAATTTTATGCTGAAAATGGAACACTAAAACATGAATTCTTAGAAAATAATGAAACGTTTCGATGTCATTGGGGAAAAAGTAGAAACTTTGAAGAACTGGTGGTGGATTCGAATCCACGACTTAACAACAAAAGTACAATAATGATGTGTCCTAATCTCTTTGACCACTTTTAAAAATAATTTGTTGGTAGAACTGAATGCTGGATTTTAGGTATCTCACGCTAAATGTATTGCTAGAATTGAATTAAATTTTATTTATGGCCTTTGGTCATCTAAGGCTCAGGCCGGGATAGGGGAGGAGAAAGGATTCGTGAAGGTCTCGGCCATGGCCTATTTTGAAGGTGCCATCACGGCATTTGTCTGGTGTGACTGTGAAAAAACCTGGAAAACTTCAGTCAGGATGGTCGGTCGCTGAGATAGAACCCATGACCTCCCGAATGTTCTGCCAACGCTCTACCACTGATCTATGGTGGCTCGGTATTTATTTCTAAAGTTTCCTTACAGAACAAGATAATAGGTTTGTATTTAACAAATAAAACATATTACATTTCTTTATTAGCTCACAAAGAAACAATTCTCCAGTAACTCTACATTCTCAAGATTAAAGCATCATAAGAAAATGTAAGAAATATTTTTGTTGATAAAGAGTCATATTGGTGCACTACCGCAGCGTTAAGAGTTTAATAATTTCTGGATGATAATGTGAACGTTTAGAAACCAGATGACAGAGAGTATGAGTCATCAGGCATAGAGTTGTATTGTTGGTAAAAATTAGGGAATTAAATTTTCAGAGCCAATGTGTTTAGTGTTAGTCTTACGGAGTCTACACTCAACAGGCTTTCATTCAGGCAAGTTCTGTACACTTTAGCGTTTCCAGAAAGTATTTCCAAACTTTTGTTCCTAAATGGCTGGGCGTTGCGTGGAAGTGGCATCTTCCCCATGTAGCGATATGATATTTAACTTTCGGTAAGAAGAGTTATATTTCCATGCTTATTTATTATAGTTTCAGTAACTTTGTAGGAAAATGTCAATAAACTAACATTTATGTTGATTTAATATCAAACTTCAATGTGAAACATTAACAACTGCATGGAAAAGTGTGAACACAAACTTATATTAAGCATCATAAACTAGATTTTGCCTCACTTCTCTTTCTCTCTCTTTTTTAATGTCAACACCAAAAAATAAAATGTAAAAAAGCAATTCTATGTTTCTGACAAATGAATTCTGATGAAACTAAAATATTTTGATTGGAAACAAACGTTCCCATTGTCAAATCAAGATTTCTAATTTGTTCCACCTGTAAACAAAATATTCCACCTCCAGCAGCAAATTACTCGTCTTATATATAACAATCGTACTTGTAATTGTAATTAACTTCTATAATCAAATGTCAATATATTTTTTTAAAATGTAAGAGATCATGAAGAACGGCAGTTCTTCGAGTGACGCTGGCAAAGCACACTGTTACTGCACTCAGATAGTATACAGTTAGTTTCGTATTTACTGAAGTATAAGTCCGATTTTGCTGCTTGAACTTACATTGGAAAGCTCTTTCCAATACTAAGACACAGGAAAAAATGGGATTGGTGGGATCTCCTTGGGATCCCTTAGGGCGCTTTGAAAAAATATCAAAATTTCACATATTTTAGGATAGCACTGACCCCAGACCATATAGGTGGCCGAAACTTACTGGATCTTATTCTACGCTTCAATACGTTTCAAACGGTTTATCAAACGTTAAAATCAATGGAGCGGTTCAAAAGTTACGACTTTTTTAACCGAATCACAAAATTTTTACAAATGATATAAAGGTATGTCCGTCATTCTGTGTGTCTTTTTGTTTTAGCCCCAAATGGGTGGCACCGGGGGTTTTAGGGGTCCATTGCGGGCCCCATGAAAATGGGGGTTAAATCCAAGCTTAGATTTTTGATAGGAGTTACGGTTTTCGAGATATGGAGCAAACTCGATCTTGTATCCTTCCACCATAGTGACACGTGACACTTTTTTTAACACTTCGTGTTATGTCATAATTGTGCTGTAAACAATTGTAAACTGCAGTTCTTTCATTATGTAATACATACACTGTCACATTCTCTCTTTGCATAAAGTTTATAATATTCTTTTAGTCATTAATATTGTAGATGTTTTGTTTCTGCATTATTGATTATAAGTTTAAGATTATACAGGAAGATTACACTAACATAAGAAGTGGATGAGATGTCAGAAGTGTAAATAAGTGAAGTTATCAGTTCTGAAATTAAACACTGCCCATTCGACACGTAAACCCATCCAGCAAACATATGTTGAGGGTATCCATCACGTTAACAAGTGCTATCGTAGACTTCAAAAGTATTGATTTAGACTTTCTTTAAACCGGTATTTGACCTTTACCTGTAGTTTTGTAATGAATGTCTCATTGTTTAGCGTTGTAAACTTGAATCATTTCTCGTTCAGTGATATTACGGTTTTAATTGACAGTTAAAAAGTCATATTAATCTTGACTGTTTGGTATTTAATAACTGACAGTTACTAAGTTGAGGAGACAGTATGACCATTTCTACTTTATTGTTTTGCAGATAGTATAAAGTTTCTTCTATAATTCCCGTAAAATATAAAATATTAACGACCTCGATATCGAAAGAAAAGCATTAAATGTATAGAGTACTAAATAGAGAAGCATGGCAATATTAAACAAAGTGATTGGATTTTGGAACAACTATATTGTTTGTTTGTTACTCAAAATATGTTTTTTTTCTACGAACGTGGTGTTTTCAATCTAGTGTCTTTCACATACGCCTTTTTTTCTTGGAGTCCATGATATTTCCCCTTTAAGGGAAAAAACATGAAGAATTCAGAGCGCGAGGGAAGAGACTTATGCCAGCCCATAACTAATGTTAGGTGTCAACGGGTACACTCGCTAGTAAAAGTGAGCTGCAAGATGACAGCTGCAACAAGAAGAAGAACAACGACTAACTGTAAATTGTTCCAAGACCTTTTTCTTCTTTCTGCGAGCTTCTGTTTTTCTTTTCAAAGTCAGCCTGCTGTAAAAGTTTTTTTGTATGTTTCTTCAAAATTTTTTTTCTTTTGCATGCTTAAAAAGCAATTTAGCAAAAAGAATCTTTAAAACCAAAAGAACAAGGAGAATTTATCATACTACAATGAGAACGGTTCACAATGCGTTTTTAACACAATATCCTTTTACCTCATAAATAAGTTATAAGAGAAAGGATGTTTCTGTAAGCTAATAATTTGTGTTTAGTATATATTGCTTTTCAAGTTATTGTTAAAGATAATTGCATGAAATATATTAAAACCGTCACAGTTCTTTTTAGCAATTAGTAACGTTTAGAAAATGAAAAATTAAGTTCACAATTGAACAAATTTGTAAACCAGACTATCTACCAATTAACGTTTAGTAAGACTAAGACAATGTTGAAACCTATTCGATTAAAGTGTGTGAGATCTTTTATATTGTAATTATAACAAAACTGTTCATCACAGAAATAATTCGTGGCTCGTTTACAAGATTTCTTCTATGAACACAACATTTTGATATATATTGTTATTCTTTCAAAAACTTAAACTTAATTATCCTAATGTTAACACTAAATTTATATTAACTTTATGTGAATTAACCTTTATAATTCGCATATAAATGGCAGTTGTAACAACGTTTGAAAGATGGAAAAGAACAATTAATATAAATTTCCTGGACAGAAGTAGACACTTCGTATTCTACGGCGTAATGATCTTCAAGACATGATGTTGCACATCCAGCATAGGCAGGCAAAATCTGTCATGTGCTGTTGATGTTAAGGTACCGTTGACAAATTAGATGTGACTAGTTGTATGATTAGATATAACTAACAAGGGAACATTCCCAACTGATCAGTCGATATTAACACGAAATATTTTTATTGTCATTATTCGGACGTACATATACCGGAAATAACATTAAGAGACCCACGATCTGCCTTATTTTTATGTAACATTTTTTTGAAATTGTGAAATTGGTCATATTTGCAGTGAGTAGAAAGCCGCAGTACAGCCTTGTAGCTCACGAACCGTCAAGGAAATGAAGTATCTTAGTACACAAATGTGGATTGGTGTGATAGTGATACATTTTGGTGTATATTATCAACGTGGCCACCATCTTGAAATCCAACGTGGATGTAAAGATGTTTAAATGGCAAGTGGGTCGTGTGACATATCAAACAATACGAGAATGTTCCCAGAAAATAATTTCAGGTGTCAGATTTGACCTACTTCTTAAGGTGTTGGAGTAATTTGTACTGAGAGCCTGCCGCTGTATAGTTAAGTCCTATAATATTAAAGTTTAACAAACGTTTGCAAATTCAGGAATTTTTACTATTTCTAATTTCAAATTTCGCACCGCAATAATGTATAATTATGTACCCATTTTTCACCATTGCTCATTTGTGTATGACCATACTTTATTTCCTTTTCGATTTATGAGAAACAAAGTTGTACTACAGGATTCATTCATATATCAAGCGGCAAATTTTCAGTGAAAATAACTCCAACACTGTAAGAGGTAGGTCAAATATGACACCTGTAACGACTTTCTGGGAACATTCTCGTATTGTTTGGTATGTCACACGACCCATTTGTCATTTAAACATTTTTACCTCCATACAATATGGCGGATTTCAAGATGACGGCAACGTTGATGATATACACCAAAATGTAGTACTATCACACGAATCCACATTTGTGTACTAAGATACTTCATTTCCTTGTCGGTTTCTGAGATCGTGGGTCTCTTAATGTTATTTCCGGTATATGTACGTTCGAATAAAGACAATAAAAATATTTCGTGTTAATATCGACTGATCAGTTGGGAATGTTCCCTCGTAAGTAGTATAAAATGTTAATTGTTTGTTTTATAATAATTTTTATAATTTTTGATTGACGTAGTTGATGAACGATTAAAATTTATTTCAAATTTTAAAGACAGCTTCCAGTTTAGTAATGAAACGTGAGCAAAATTTCAGGATAAATTTCTATTAAACAAAGAGCCTAGCAGGATAAGATGGTAAAACGTGCCTTGGAAGGAATCGTGATAAAAAATACTACGATATTCAGCATAAAAAATGATGGCTCTCCACCAAATGTCAGCTCAAAAGATGTAAACCTAACCTCAAAATAAATTAAAGTCTATTTTTTGTTAGTTTTGTGATATCTCGGTCGGATTTGCACCTACGATGACCGTGCTTTTTTTAATTGAAGATTGTTTAAACCCTACAAGATGGTATTTTTTTCAGATTTGTTGGCGCAAAATTCAAATTTTGAGAGAGGTTAGAAAATTTTAAAAAAGAAGACAATATATGACTTGAAAAAATTTATGTTATGTATTTTTAGTGGTTCTATAACCATGATTTTTTTTTCAGGTTTTTTAAAGTGGTAGAACATAACCCAAAAATGAAAAACCGCATTTTGGTCAAATTTAAGGCGTTTCATATTCGTTTTATTAGCTCACAATGGTTCATGGTATCCTGAAATCTTGCAACTTTAATTCAACCCGTTTCCCAACGTTATGCAATGATGACATTTCGCACAGCGACGTAAATCGGGTGATACAATAACATTGCATTGTTAATTTCGTATATTTCTATATGTATACAGTTTTAAAACATATGTTAATATGTTGTATTTCAGACTTCTATAGCCTAAAAGAAATACTATCCTGCACCGGGGCTGGGTTTGGCTGATTGCAGAACACTTTAGGAGTTTGGCCACGAAATACTAGCTTCAGAAAACACCAAAATAACTGAAAAAAAATAGTAAAAACGGACTTGCTCAACGATGTAAATTAACAGGAAAAGGTCATCAGTTTAGCACAGGGATTGCAAATAAGAGATGTGACCGGGCTTTTTACGTAACACATGCACTGTAAATACAAGTTCGGAAGGTCCATTTGCCAGTTCCCTTTCGTGGACGACTGGTTGAGACTTCAGCGTCTTGCGTGAAAGGCCCGGGTTCGTATCCTGCCCAGGACAACACTTTTTCTTCTTTGTTCTTTCAAAATATATTGTTATATGTTCATAGTATTTTTATTATCACGATTCCTTTCAAGGTACTTTTTACCATATTACTCTGCTAGGCCATTTACAGTAAAGTTATTTGCTTAGTAAAGAGTCGCCTTGTGAAGAAATACCACAGAACAATAGATAATTGAGTGCCAACAGAATTGTGAATTCGAATTGGAAATGGAAACTTATGTACTTGTACTGTAAATTTTAGAAGTAATAACATTGACATTAAATATAATGAAGTCACGTAGGTGGATAATCTAACACTTCGAAATTAACTTAATAACTGTCAATATAAAGGAAAGTTCCATTATTGGAAGATTCTTTCTATTACGAGTATATAGAAACTGTTGATGGTCAGTCTTTGTATTCTTAAAGCACATATAGATAAGAAAATTTATCGAATTCAAATGCTTATTTAACTCATTATTTAATGCAGCTAAATATATAATCTGTATATTCTCTGGACTCTTGTGAAAGTGCAAATTATAGATTGATTAACCTTACTGCTCATAATGAACAGATAAACTTAAAACAAATAACACAATACAAAAAATGTTTTAAACTGGTGGCTTCATTCATATAATTGACCTATCTTCATAATATAGTTTATTTAAGTTATTTTTAGTTTTAATTTTGTGTACAAAAGCATCCATTCAGCATATTTCAGTTAGAAGCTAACTCAGTAACCATATTTTATTCTTTGATTGATAAAGTAAGTCCAGCAAAACATTTATCATTCACTACAAAACTGACAGGTAGTAAACTACTTTTGTTATTCATCTCAAAATACTGTTCTTTCATAACTGCTTTTTACTGGTAAATCGTCTATTATTTGCAGTAAAAGGTGAGTTAGCAAACTTACGAATTATACACAAAAATAAGTAATTTAAATCCGAAACTGCATAAGATTTCTCACAGAGACAAAATAGTTAGGTGTATAATTCTTAATTTAGTTTGATGAATTAGTACGCTTTGAACTGCACCATTCAAGACTACATTCTAATTGCATTTTATTACATTTATAACGTATTTACTTAAATGTTCTGTCTGAGAAACATGTTTTGTTCCATAAAAGTTTCTGTAAAAGTAGTTATCATTTTGACATTCTGTACGAATTAGAAATAATTTTCGATTTGGTTTAAGCAAATAAAATATGATACAGTAGATGAAATGAAAAAAAATATGAATATGTATTGTGGAAAGAAAAAGTGTTATGAATCATGTTTCGGTCATTAAAAAAAACATTTTATTACTTTATTTATAAATACATTCCGCAGATCATTTTCGATATTCAAGGTCGTGCATATTACTCACAATCTAACATTGTAACCAGATTCATTGTTATGAAAAATTATGATATATTGAAGTTGCATTTTGAAATGGGTAACATAAAGATATTGGCTTTTATTCACGGAAATGTGTTTATTTTCACCGGAAATATCGATTTGTTAAAAGCCATTGTTAATACTCTACACAAATAATTTACGAATCTGGAAGTGAAATAAATAAATCCAAGTTGGCTTTCCAGGCGACCTTCCGGTGATGGTGCTAATTGCTTAGTACACCGAAAGCCTCAGTGGCGTAATATGGTTCTCGCAACCAATCCACAGTATTTTGTTTTCGAATGAAATGCTTTGCAACACCGCTACTGTCAGGTTCCGAGATAGGAGCTGAATATTTCTACTCTAAGATTTGGTGCGAAGTGTACAAAAATGCACTTTTTATGATTCAATCAACATAAGTCACTTCTACAGTGGAATGAAATTTTCGCGAGTTGTAGCGTCTCCTCCAACACCGCAGCACTCCATCACTACACTATAGCACTCCACCACAATTCTTATTTTGATATTGATTTTGTTATTTACATATGCAAACATCCAACTACTCTGTAAATTAAATTAGCAGATTTTAAATAAATGAATCAATAAGAAAATATGAATGAAAGAGCAAAAAACTACAGAACACTAATATTCACTTTACATATTAAACTCATACTGTAATACATAATATTTGCACGTGCATTACAGAGAAAGTATAAAAAACGTATGTATTAACATGATTAGTCAACGCAAACGCTCTATCATTTCTAGACAAGCGCTGTGTCGCAACAACTATGATCCACGTTTCGCAGATGTGTTTTAGACTTTAGAATTCGCTAGCGGGGACACCTATAAGATCTTAGTAGCTACATTTTACAGGTTGCTCATGATCTTTTAAGCCCTTTGAAAGAAACCGGATCTCAATCAAGAAGTAAGATTATCAGGTTCGTGTTCCTTCAGATTTAGAAGACTAGAATTAATATTGTTTCTGTGGATGAACCAAGCTCCCCATCTGCAACTGCTTTAAAAGCACTCACAAAAAGTCAGATTCGTTTCCGCTAAACTTTCCTATACCCAATAAAATTTACTTACGTACTTTATTCTCTAGATTTCTTATTTGTGTTTAAGTTGAGTTTTCTCATGAGGATTAGGTGCATTTGAACATTTCAAGACATATACAATCCATCTGTTGAAACATTTATCACCATTTGTGACAATTGTCTGTTTACAACTGTATTAAGAAGGTAATTGAACCATATTTGTCACACGTATAATAATTGTTGCTCTCTTCTTCCTAAGCTTCCATCATTTAAACCATTATGTTACGTTTTGTTGATCCTTACCTTACACTGCAAACATTTATATAGAACATTATCCTCACCAGTTTGAGCAATGACACTGTCTGTAATTAACTAAGAAAATTCTAAATATTCATTGAGTCTTTAACTTCCATGTATTGCTACATTTATTATGCAATTAGATATGACTAAAGCTGCTTTATCCTCTTGAACATATTTGAGATATCACTGTGCGGCTCAAGACTCGTACAACACACTATCAAAGATCGACAACTACCATCTGTTAATATTATATAAAATCTGATATCCTTAAAGTGAGGGTTATTCAACATGTTGAAGCCCGCGGATCAGTTTATAAAGATACTGTTGGTACTTACTTTTTTATTCACAATAATATGTAAATAGGTTAGTTTAGGTTAGAATAAAGCAGTCGAAACAAATAGCATTAAGTAATTTAATCTAATATAAGCAAACATTGTATAGAAATAAATTAGGTTGCTACTAGCTAGGTTAAGTTCATTAGTATTTTTGTACATGCAAAATGATAGTAACACATCAGAAGGTTAGCTTCATTATACAGTCTGTTCCCAATTTACTGGATTTGCCAATCAGTTATGAGAAAGCAAGTTCAGACGTAGTCCTATGATTTGGCACTATCCAATATTGAAACAACTATTACCCAATGATAGCCTTAGATTCCCATCACACATAGAAGACAGGTACTACATACCCAACTGTTAGGCAAATGATGCGGAACCTAAACAACGATAAATACTCTTCCACATGCATGCATATGCATTATCAAAAGAGCTCTAGAAGCATGCTAAATAGAAAGACCACTTCTTACCATCAGATGACTATAAATATGTGTGTGTCCTTCAAGCAGGAAACTAACAGCAATTCCGCAACCATCAGATATAACAGAAGATCCTATGCACAATATAACCACCATTCAAGTTTTCTAGAATATCTACTGCAAAAGTGTATTCTTCTTCTTCACCTAATTCAACTTATCCAAGCTTCTCAAAAGCTTGACACTGACTTTGCTGACACAGCAGATACATTGCATGTCAAACAATTAACAGCTATTAATAAAGTTCGTAGAATTCTGTAACAACTTTGTTGCAAAGTACACTTACCATAGGTTTCGATAATAACTTTGCAGCCTTATATTCATGAAGCCGTCCTAGTAGTTGTATCGTGTAACAAAATCAACATTAGGATATACTCACAAAGGGCATCCAGAATACGAGAGAATTGTTTCCCTGCACTTCGTCTGCGACATATTGCAATCTTTCTTCTTTGTTTTGTTAGGTGTTGTTCTATTCATTTTACTTTATTTAGACATCGTAAATGTTACTGATACAAGGACATCATGTCTTTATTTATCAATAAAATTCTTGTTTGTTTTACTAGAAAAATAAATAAAGATGAATTAAATTTTAGAAATATGTTCAATTAATGAATACTTGTTTGGCTTACTTTGAAAGTCGTCACTTACTGAAATGTATCTAACAAAGATATTTACTTCGTACTCTCCACAGTTTTTCTTAGTTCAGTAATTATTTGTGTGACCGTGTATGACATAATTGAAAATTAACTAGAGTCCGATCCAACTTTTCATTCGAGGGGTTCGTGTTTCCTCTGAATCTGGCCAAGCCATCTTAGACGACTCTTGAGCTATGTGTCGCCAATGAATCCAACTAAATACTTTCCCTCAAAGTCCGCTTTCATTCTTTCCAATGTTTGAAAAAGAGATATACATAAAACAAAGGCATTACATAAAAACAAAGCAATGGAACTGGTTTCTATTATTAATCCATTACTTCGTTACTATTTAAGTCGTATATTATTTATTTTTACATTATAATCCTCCTATTTAGTTAATATTTAGTAATTAAGTATTTTAAAATGTGTCTGTTAACGTTGTTTTAGCAGCAGGGTTAGAAAAGTTTTAATTTGTGGTGGTTGAATAATTTTTTACCATCCCTTCTCCGATCAACATTATTATTAAAGTTAATGATATAAAAATTCGTTTGAACGTCCTTTAATACAACGAATCAATATCCATCCTCTAAATTCCTTCAGAGACTCAGGGGATAAATGTGTGAGCTTCTCAGTAAGTCCTAGGGCCCTAGAAAGGAGGACTTTCGGAATGGGAAGTCAAATATCATTTTACTTCATAAGCTCGTTAAATAACAACTAGGATACTTAGTATTATTTTAAAATCATAATGATAGTTTTCATTTAATAATTCTTATTTAATTTTATCACTTTCTACGCATTTTCATAGAGAAAATGTCAGTTCTTTTAATGGGTAAAAGTAATTTTAACCTTTTGTAATCTTGCACAGAAAATTACTATTTGTTTGTGTACAACAACAAACAAATTGTTATATTAGGGGCCCAAACAAAACTTTATTTTCTCTCAACAAAATTTGTTTAAACAAATCAACTGAAAGTAGCAGGAATAGAACTGAACTCCCAGTATTTGGGAGTTTGACACGCTACGAATATCGTTACGGTGCCACAAACTTTCTCACTGTCCTGTTTCGTTGTAATTATATAAAAGCCGAGCCTTTCATAGTTATATAAATAGTACAAAATGAAATATTACTGCTAGTCAATTACCGAATTTAGAACATCAATTAATAATTCTGGACTATTTCTTTTTGGTAAAAATCCTGCTTATTTCTGAATATTTCATGTGCTTGGCACAAATAAATGAGTAACATAAATAAATTAGTTAGGAACAAATTTACTTTGTTTTATGGAACAAACAAGAATCTTAGTAAACAAAGCCGATTCTGAGTTTTAGAATAATTTGTCACCCTGTTTATTGACCTAGCATACGAAGTAACGCTGTAATGCGATATTGATTTACAAAACGTGCAGTAGCCCTTATTGTACAGAAATATTGTACTTTTTTCAGTTATGTTGTTAGAAATTTTAGTTTTAAAATTTTCCTATATGAGTAAACTCCACTTAACTTCAGCCAACAAATGTGATCTGGTAGGCAAGGAATCGAGTTGCCACTATATAGTCAACTCATGTTTAAGTCTTACTCGGAACCAGCCTTGTTTTCCACTGGTGCCAATAAAATACGTTTAAACAAAACTTTTATCTGAAACAAATAAAACTTTGTTTGGGCCCTATTTGAATAAATTACTTTTCTTAACGAGAACAAAAATCGTTTTCTCTGTATGAGAGTTCCTATAATTTATCGTTAACCTTAGTCATTGAGGAAAACATTTATAATCATCATATCATGCTATTTAGGAAGTTACGATACATATTTTATAGAATATCTTCATTAACAACTTTACTAAAATGCATCTTTAAAAGAGTTCAATGGGTTAGCTGGATATACATTTCGACATTGTTCCAAAAACTGCAAATATTACTACCAAAGTCCTTGCCCAAAATAACATTAACTTTTTCGTTATTCAAATTTAATTAATTACCAATCATTGTCACTTCAAACATTCATCAGATTTGATGCTTTTTACATATTTTTGTCAGTTTCTGCGAAGTTTAGCGGTCAAGAATAGTGCTAACATTCAAACTATTCAGATTAAGTAATTCATTTTACGAGAACAAGAGTATTTCTGAGGCACCACGACTTGTTTCTTAACAGATCTAAGTTCATGTGATTTTCTTTCTGTTTTGAACCTATTCTGTTTTCTTCAGGTTGCCTATTAGAGCTAATGACAATATACAGCAAGTCATGACGCACCAACTTGAAGCATTTTCTGTTGAAGACCTTCAGCATTGCTTCCAGGACCGAAAAAAGAAAAGTTGAGGATGATAAATTTCATATTAAATACTTTTAAAGTCATAACCTCGTTGCTTACTTGGTAGACCTCAAAGTTACCACATTGATGGAATTGTATTGGTTTTATTGCAATGATCCAGTTGGGATATCAAAAGAATGCACCTTAGTAGAGTGAAAAGTAAATTTATATCAGTCTAGCGTTCATTCTGTCATATAATAAGCAGTTTCGCAGTTTTTACCCCGTACATGTTAGGCAACCCTATATACGACCTGCAAGTGCGCGGTTGCCTAGATACTTGGCGTGTAAGAAGATGCTCGTACGTTAGTAGTAAGCTGAGAAATTCTCTCTCATAATGTAAAACTACTTTCCTCAAAGTTCATAAATTTTCTGTTTTTTTTTCCTTAAGATTTTAAGTAACAATTTTTCGTTAGTGCGTTTCAACATGGATTAGTAAACAGTTCGTCAACATTAGTTGACTTTACGTCCT
Source organism: Lepisma saccharinum (assembly GCA_022664845.1). Classification (NCBI taxonomy): domain Eukaryota; kingdom Metazoa; phylum Arthropoda; class Insecta; order Zygentoma; family Lepismatidae; genus Lepisma; species Lepisma saccharinum. The sequence goes on from JAGDQP010011623.1 coordinate 28,535, forward strand.
GCTCCTTCTTTTTCTTCTACTGCTACTACTAGAACAACAGGTACGACTAAAACAAGTACTAGTGCTACTACGACTAATATTAATAATACTATTTCTACTCCTACTACTACTAAACTGCTAGAATTACTAACAATACACATTTTATTAACAAGCACCCACCCGTTGGTGCGGGATGAGTAACATACGTTGGTAAAACTAATAGCCGTTACACTACTACTACTACTACAAATAATACTACAAGAATACTACTACCACTGGCACAGATACTACAACTACTACGGTAATAACAACAACTACTACTACTACTAATGCTACAGCTACCACTACAACTACAAAAACTACTACTACCGTACGACTGCATATACTACTACTACAACCACTACTAATTAGCTTTAAAACATTAAATATAAATATTGTTGGTTCACAACAATCGAGATTTTAATTTTTACGTCTAAACTATTTATTTGACTTTAAAATGGAAACAATATATTTATTGCATTGTTATAAACAATGAAATTACCGTTTTTATTAATTAGATTGCGGCACAGTCACAGTGACTTAAAATACCTGATGCTCCTGCGTTGAGAAAGACTCACAGAAATACTATTTATTTATACGTATCAATAAAGCATGCATGTAGATTTAAATCGTGTTCAAACAGACAGGCAGACAGACTTTCTGTTTTATATATGAATATGGATTAAGTGTAGAAAGGAAAACCAAGATTGCTATAAATTATTGTTCTTAAAAGATTTGTGAAAGAAAATATATAATGTATGAAGCTCATAATGTGTCTATTTGTCCTTTTGTTTGGTATACATAGTCAGATTGTATGAACACATTTTGTGTGTTTCCTTCATTTAACCTGCGGAGAATAGCAGGCGACGTTTGGTTCTAAAATATTCCTTGGGTGGAAATACCTTGTGATATGCATGGCAAATTGGATAAGGATTAAGATTTTCCTGAACTTTTGGGAATGAGAACTTTCGAATTGCAACTTGGAAAATTCCTGTCAAAGAAGAGCATCTTCCTCTAACAGCAAGGAATATCGGATTTATATTGGCCTAATACTGGGCCTGTATAGGCCAATATTGATCAAGATTGGCTCGATATTCTAACGACAGAAAGGTTTATCAGGCTGTACAAGCATTCTTAATATTACGACTGTGAGCCTATTTGTGCAGTGTGAAAGAAAATCATCTCCAGACCCCCCCCCCCAAAAAAAAAAACAGAGGAGGTCCAGATGTCGGACAAGAACAGCCCAACACCCAAACATATATAAATGCACTTCTAGTCGCGCCCCAGTGAAGCCTCGTCACACTCCACAAACAGTGGATTTTCCCCTAAAGAAGGGTAAAGCAAGGAACGTGAAACTTCACTTTCAAACGGGCCAGTGGGTAACACTCGTAAAGAGTCAACATCAATGACACTCAGACTGGAAACTGGCCAGCTAAACCTTCTCAATCAAGGTTACTCGAGAGCTATGACACAGTTTCACCAAACTAGGTCATCACCCAGAACCACGCAACTGACGAGTAATTAAGGCATCAGACTGATACACCAGGAAAAATGTTATACTAGAGAGAACATTCAAGTACTGGAGAAACCCGAAAAGAGAGCAACCGATTATTGAAAATGTTCATTGAGGCATCTCAGAAAAAGATGTAAGCTATATACGAAGGAAAAAGGGGGAGGGGGAGGAGAGATTCCCCGATCCACCAGAAGAGAGAACTTTGAGAAAGACCCACCCCAAAGCACTGAAAAGGGTTTGAGTAGCGCGAGCCTCCAACAAAACAGTCATCAGACTGAAGTCGATAAACTGAAGTTTATCCTTATTATTACTATTAGATACAAGTAAGGAACAGAGTTTAAAACTTTGTACTTTTAACTTCAAAAAAATGTGGCACAAAGACATATCGTGGAACTCGTTAAAATAAAACACTGCAAGGGCACTTCGAACATACTTCAACCATATAACGAACCGTATACTACAGCAGATCCCGTGACGGTTAACTACACCCGTGGCATTCGTCGCATTCTGACAGAAAATGAAGGAGTAAGAGGAACGAAAGTTCCTGTAAATAACCTATCTGCCAGAAGTCAGCGATATTATCACCAAGTGTTCAAAGTCACTGTAGTAAATGTATTCAAATTTAAAGAGTATCAATATTAAAGTAAAACTAAAGCATTGATCAATTTAGAATAACTAGATTACTTGCATTCACTTCAAAGAAAGCAAAGTTATGATTCATAACAACACTTGCATTGCGCACAGCAGTTTTCCTTCAAAATATAACACCTTCGTGCAAAGCGCATAACTTATTCAAAATAATTTTAATTTTGAGCTACTTCCTCTACTTGAAAAAGCTCTTCAAACAAAAATTGTAAACCATTTCCGTTCACCGTTTATTTCAGTAAAGAAACATATATTTACTTTTAAGTTATGAACACACAGAGTAACATTT
>JAGDQP010011623.1:31099-52323 GCA_022664845.1 Lepisma saccharinum
GCAGATTGGAAAATACATGACTCAAAGAAAATGTTCCCGACAGATCGTGACTTCGATTCGGTAAAGAAAAATCATTTTCGATTTCATGAGTTCAGTCCATATAAATGTATCTGTACATTTGAAATCAGTTAGATATATATACTGTTTAACAAAACAGAATTGCCCTTAGTAATTCAAGTTCAAGGGAAAAATTCTCATGGCTATTGCATAACGCAGCATCTTAAACATATAAACAGCCCATGTTCGCCGTACCAGCTTAGCCTTTAATGCTGTGAATTATACTTTGTACCTCAAAAATTAAAACAGAGTAATTATACATCTCGAACAAAGTATTAAATAACAACCGAATGCAAAATATTTCAAGAAACTTTCGTTTCAGAACTCCAAATGGCAAGTAGTTTTTATTTCAAAAAATTAAAAAAAAATTACACTAACATTTCAGTACACTAACAAAACGGTCAAATTACCAAAAGTTCCAAAACGTGAAAAATCAAAATATTAAATAAGATTACTTAACTTAAATTCATAAATATTTACGAGCAAAGCCTTATTCTGGCGGGACGATTCTGCCAATAGCAAAAGACCACATAATAAAGATGAGTCATTGATTATCGTCCAATGACAACGGATGACACTGTTTATGCAATCAGATGATCAGTAATTAACGGAAGATGCTACAAAAGTAGTTCGAGAGAAAGAAAGAAACTTTACGCCAGAATAAAGAAAAGAAAAGAAAGCGATAATATATACATTTGCTCGAAAAGAATAAGTTATCTGCTACTAGACTAAAAGTATGAACTAATTATATTGGGCTAGGCGTAGACAAAAGAAGAATAGGTGCATAGCAATGTCGTCTTTAAAGTATTGTCTTTACACCAAAATGCTGAACATTAGTATAGAATATTACTATTTCTCATTTTGATCTAATAAATGGAAATGAAGGTATACGTAGAGGAGATTTTTTTAAACATCGTTCTTTCATTAAAACACTTGACGTTGAAAATACGCATTGGGTGTGATTGTAACAAAATTAACAAAGTAACAATGTTGAAAAACATTCAAATATTTTAATAAAATCTTGCAATTGGAAAAGGCAACCAATAGTCGATAACTGCATTAACAAACTGAGCATAAATTGGCTTTTTGTAGTAGTACAACGTGTTTCTTAAAGATACATAATATAAGTTTGGAGAGTTTATCTTCATAGCTTTGTGTGAACTTTGCACTTTTCTCAATGGTGTTTCAGTCGGTTTCTCTTAAAATGTATCTGTAGAAGTCGGTGGAAGGAGAAGAAAACCAATAGCAAGGTTCCAAAGTATTTCATGGATGAGCTCAAACGAGTAGATGCAGTCAACAGGAATCTAATTGATATTCACCAGAGTCCGATGTTCCACTTCAGAAACAACTAAAAAGAGTTAACCAAGAACTGTACTTTACAAGCTAGCCCGTTGAAAACTTCTTCTATGTTAAGTTTTCGAAGTTTCATGAAAATAGGTTTGGCTGGTAAGAAGTTATCGTAGTTCGAGGTAGTTCAACATATTTTTTTTTCTTCCAGTTTCGAAAGACATGCGCGCTGATATTTAACAAACTTGCCAAGAAGAAAAGTTGTATTGAAGTGTTACCTTTTACTGTTACTTTATCCTCTTACCCTATTGGAAATTCCTTGCTCCAGAATATATCCAGCCGTCCTTATTCTTGTCATGAGTTGGGTTTCAGTGTTCTCAGTGACCTGCTGTATTTTCAGGCTGGGAAGAAAAGTAACCTAAAGTTATTTTGTATCATCAACAGATATGCATTATATTCACATAATTTCAGACTTCTATTGATGAAAGACAAGAGGGTAATGAAAAAGAGGGAAGCAGAATAAAATACAAAATCTGTTTCTTAGTAGCAAAGCAAATCTGGCAACATGGATTTCATTTCTCTAGCAAGGGTCTTTCATGGTTGATTCTCAAGATCTTATTTGCCAATTCTTTTATTTAATTACTGTGGTTAGTAATCTTATATAGAGAAAGGATATTCTTCTGTAGGCTACTGATTATACATGTGTGTGTGTGTGTGTGTGTGTGTGTGTGTGTGAGGGCGTGTGTGTGTACTGACACATTTCTTGTTAAGATAGTAGTCTCACAATGCGGTAGACTTTAGTTTCTCTGTTCCCTTCAAACTTCAATCCAATACTTGGCATTTTTTTGTAATACATATTGCAATAACTTGACAATTGATATTATCCCAGATATTAACTAATTATATTTACGTAACTGTAAGTTTTTTAGTGCACTCGAGTTTACAATGGGTCACTAAGAAAACAGAAACTAAATATATTTCGAATAATTAAAAACATGTTAGAATTTCAGGGGTATGTGATATAAACTCAACCATTTCCCGTCTGAAACTGGTTTCGTAATAAAAATGTATCAATGAATGGTTGATGCTGCTTCTAATCTATATCAAGTCTATTTATAAGTTATAGTTGAATAAAAATATGATATACGTTTCTTTAAAAAGTGCTACATTTAATTTGGTTTGAGTAGGTACAAAAGTATCTGTAAATTGAGCGCCCTATTGAAGAACTTTATTATCAACCTTATAAATAAATGGTAGCTTTCCAATAAATAAAACTGCATGTAACAGGAATTTTTGTGGTTAAGCTGTTACTGTGTTTATTGAAAAGTGTACGTAGTCCTGTTATTATCCGCCCAAATATTGCAGTCAATAACACGTCTGTGTGACCATAAGAGACAATCAATATTATGTAAAAATGAAGCTAACATACAAAAAATACATACAGAATTCTACGATGTATGAGGTACATATAATAACAAACTGTAGTAGTAGTTAAGAAAAAAATTGTAAATAAGTTAACCTTCACGCAAGTTCATTGTGGTTCTATTGATTCCATTCAAGTATCTGGAAAACTTGAGCTTGTGTAATTTTTAAGAACACATGGCGTGCTAGATTGAGTTGGGTAAATAAAACTATTAAACCTTCTCACTCAGAGTGTGGAAACGTTTTACCAATGTAAAGAGTATTCTTTGTAATATGTTAGTCGTAAGAAAATTCCAATGTCCTACAGAAATTTCACATCTTTTTATAACCAGAAATATTGTAATGACGTAACAGTAACAAATATAATTACTCTTTCTAAATTTATAGCGGAAGAAATAACGAGAACTTTAAATTTGTAGAATGTTTTAGATCACTTAGTTTCAAAAGATGTTTTTAAACATTATTCGATTGCAACTCTAGTAGCTTACCAGTCACGTAAACCTAGGATGAAATTGTGTCTCTGTACAGAAAGATCGATAAAAAAATTTAACATGAGCTGAAAGCCTTTTGTGGTCATCAGGTCGAGACTCACGGAAATTTCCTAAGCAGGTACTTCCGAGTGCTATAAATGAGAAGCATTAACAGTTACTAACAATAGCAGACACCTTACGTATTAATACTCCTTAAGTTGTGTATGACTATATACGCCATAAAACACCGGGAACTTGTATAAACCAAACAAGAAAACAAAAATGTTTATAGGAGATTGCCTCCGGAAATGCGTCGTTATAGAGATGTCTGGGAAATTATGTCAGACAATATTTCTCGGAATTAATACCCCGATCAATAGCAAGCTAAGGGCCTTTGTCTCAAGATAAACATATTCACATGTAAACAACGCCTTGTAGAGACATGGTGTGTTTAAGTACAAGTGCTAAACTAGGTTTTGATTTTTCGAAGAAATTATAAAAATTACTGAATTTTAATACGTTTCATATGAAATTTAAAACATTGTAAACAAGTTTCGCTGTATGAAAATCCGATAATTTAATTTGCAGTTTAACGAAAATATTATTCAGTGCTTAATAAATTACATGGTAAACTTTGAATCAGAAATCAATATTTTATTAGGTAAGAATTAACCAGAGTTTTTTATTAAAATATAAACTGGAAATAAATTAGTGTTCCTTATGTTAACTTTCACGTTTATGTATAAGTAACAACAGTAGAATTTCGCGACTCGCGAATTCCCGTTTTAAACGCTCAAGAAATCGCATGGGGTAGATAGCTGGTTGTTATCATTTTGTGAAGATATTCTCTTTAACTGAAGAAATACTCGGGAAATGTTGACACTTTGCTTCCATCCACGAATTCTGAGTCTAATAAAATTATATCACTTTTATTCATTCATTCACGAAACTAATGCATAAACAGTCGAAAGAAATTTATAACTCCTCTTCAAACATCTATCATTGGACTCACGTAGCACAGAGAATGTTAGAATATAGTACACTTTATTCTCCGTTGATGGCAGCAAATTTGAGAACGTGGTTTGTCATCTAGCGGGAAAAAATATAAAGTATATTATCACAATGTTATTCGTTGTGTGCGTTTGGCGGTATTCGCGGTGAAAGGCGTTGTGAAAAAAAGTCGAAAAAGTGAAATATCGTGACACCGGAAATCTTGCTATCAAAAATATCAAAGCAATGTTTCAAATGAATACCGTAAGAGATTTTCTTCAAAGTTTTCCTGTATGCTGACCAACAATCGAACAAATCTGATGATGACAAATTTCAAGTTGTTCATCCTATGACTTCATAAATTCAGCTGCATCATTAAGAAGTAAATTTGTTGATAGTTAAACATGTGCTTATTAAAATTTTGATACTTACTTTTACAAATGTGGAAGAAGTATGTGAAAAACTTGAATAAATAAGTATATAATTAATAGTATTCGTTAGCAAAGGGTTGCTATGTCAAAGGAAATGAACTTTATCTAGGTTTATAGCAGCATAATTAGTGCAAGTTTTATGACTAAAGTTTCAAAAGTTTGTAAATAAATATTTATTTTTAGCTACTCAAGAAATTTACCCTTGTACTCACGAAATTTTATCTTGCACTCACGATTTATTTAAACATGTGCAATCGCGAAATTTAAACACCTTTATTTACGAAATTCTACTGTTTTCATTTATAAGTATTGTTTACATAAGTACGAAAAGAAACATATAATGTTAAATTATTTATTTGAAGTTTAAAAAGTTAATATAACAGTTATCACAGTTCGTTTCCAAGCTTCGTTACAAATCAAATTGAAACTATAACTTTCATCTCTGTTTCGTACATAACACAGTGCTCCGTTGGTATTGTATGCCTATCCTTATTATGATTGTTCTGCTCGGAGGTAGCTATGTTATCAAAAGTTCCGTAGGCAAAGTAAATTAATGGATAGTGACACGCCACTGCTACGGATGCCCCGATGTTAATTCTAGAAATAGAACCTACGATTTTGTTATCATAAATCTGCGATTGTTTCCAGATATTAAAAACGCCCTAACTTTTGTTAATAAATATCAAGACATACTGATTTTTGGCCTGCGCATTTGTCTAACATGATTTTCATTCTTACACATTTGAGTGAAGTCCCTCAAGGTTAAGTCAGGTCTTCTGTACTTGTTATCTACTTTTAACAATTGTACGGATATATTTAAATAACATGCGTCAATATTAAGAGTAGGCCGTTCACAATTTAGAACATAGCGTTATATCAACACATATGGATCACTCGTTATACGTAATTAAGTTATATAGGTATTCTACTCAAACCTAGAGAAACTTAAATGCATCATGATTCAATTTTATACGATATTTTTTCGATGAACTATTTTCTTTGGTTAAAGTAAGTTACATGGATGTTAACGTAGGAAGCTGTTACATGCTTTCTCATTATTTAGATAACTCAATATATGCATTTTTGTTTCATTAAGCCAATCACTAGTATTAGATTGAATTTTTACATGCAAGCATTGAAATAGAGATAAACGGGTTTGTAAATTAGCACCTAAAATCAAACAGACACACCAATCTTTAATACATGCAAGGCATATAATAGTTACATTCTCACCAAGAGCCTCATACAAGTGCGAAGTGAACAACTCCACAGAGCAAACATTCAATAAATACAAATTAGTAGTGCTGAAAGCCAACGGACAAGAGCAAAGTGCTAGCCTAAAAGAAAGAAAATCTATAAATTAACAAACCATATTCTAAAGTACACACAGAACTTGTGGAATAAAGCATTATTCAAATGAATACATTAAGGATCAACCTCCAGCGCATCTTTCCACCGTGGAAATATCTGTCTATCGTTCTATTCATCTCTAAGTTCTGAGAAAATGTATGCTAATGTTATATATGTACAGGTATGTGCTACTGAGGGTGTGAGGCACATATTGAGTGAAACAACGTGAAGACAGAGCATGAAAAATGAGGTAATAGAAAAGAGTACACCAATAAAGGAAGAGGTGCTTTTATAGTTGCGGAACATGAACGTGAAAAACAACGTCGACATCAACATGTCAAATTTGGAACAACGTGCCAACATTACGTTCTGTGTTAAATTGTGCAAGGTAGCAGCAGAAACGGTTCCGATGGCACTACAAGTTGAGATTTACAAATCCAGAAGAGCTTGAGTCTTAACAACAGTTATTTAGATGTCACCGGAATGACACAGAGGAATGTTTCTAACAATGGTTCTATTATTGAAAGAAATATGTAACGGCAAAGGAAGGCGGTGTGTGGCTGAATGTCTGAACTTTAACCACGTTCTCAGGACTTATTGACTGTACTTCATTTTTTCATCTTGTATGTATGTTACACCTGTGTATGCGTATGTGCTTGGGACTAGATTCCCTTTCTTTGCTTTAACGCTGTGTGGTTCTTGAAACGAGGAAGGTTTCTTGAACCTTTTCAGTAAAATGGCAACCTTTTCATTGAAAAATCAAAGGAAAAAAGAAGGAAAGCAATAAAAGAGGGAGAAAAGCTGTGTCTTTGTGTGCGTCGCATTTCATCTATCTTCAATAGCTTTTTCAAAAATAGATCAATAAAAGGTTACAGAGAACTACGGGGAACGGAATACGGGTTCATGGACATAAAGTGTTTACTAAAGGATCTCGAAGAAGGTGGTAACTATGAACTCGTTTCTTCAAACGTTAAAAAGCCAATACTTGCAGATTTTTTTTGTTAGGTACATCAATACACACAAACTGTGTATTACAACTAAACACCATTATTCTAAATTTGTATATTACTCTTTTTAGAAGTCTTTTACGAGTGCAGAAAAAATTAAAAACGAAGATAACGCTGTCAGCAGAGAGGTTATCGGACGAGGAGTTCTTTGAATCTGAAAATAAATGAAGGGAAATGTTTAATTCAAGCCTTAAGAGCTGTTTACGTCAATGATGCTGGAGGAAACAGAATCAGTGCAAAAGAAACAAAACTATAAAGAAAAATGAAATATATAATAGTTCAAGGCCCGCAAGGTTTCTCCAACAATGAAAAGAAAAAGAATTATGTTTGTAAAAAAAAGCCAGATGATCCTCATTCAGCCTTGAGAGAAAGAAATCCTCAGATTCTTCTCAAGATCTATATAATCAATGAAGCGATTCTTTAAGTTTTAAAGAAGATATGCTGTGATACACGTAATATATCACTCAACTGTAGTGTACCAATATATTCTTGTACCACACGAATTTACATACATGAATTTGATCTTTAACGCCTTTAGACAACTTTGGTTCAGTCCGGATGGATGTTGATGGGAGACTTGGTGGAATTAAAAAATAAGTGGAAGGAAACGGGAGAAGCCCAAGAAAACCCACGCACACGGTGTTTGTCCACCACAAAGCTTCCATGGCACGAGCAAGATTTGAACCGATAAAGCTAATCCCCAGAAGTGCGGGCTCTAACTGTTGAGCCACTGCGATTATATGTATCAGCAAACATATTAAATGGAAGCGCCTACAACTACACCGAGTCATGTACTAATTACAATAATAATGCTTCTAAAGCTAACATAATGCAACTAAATTTAAAATGTAATGAAAGAAATATTTTAAATTACGTTATCAAAATTGTAGAAAGAGTTAAATACATTTTGAAGTATAAGAGACCCAAAAATGTATATTGTTCCATTAGTAAAGAAACTTATTTATAAATTAAATAAAGTGAGATATAAGAGTTACTGATTGTTCTGAATAGAGTCTAATAAGCACAACGATTACGTATTTGGATCGGTCATAATTTGAGTTTTTATATTTTTGTCCATCGATTCAAGATAATGATACAAAAAGAATACCCAGATTACTATGAAATATAATGAACTTAGAGATTTACCATTTTTAAGCAATGAGAATTAAAGTTTAATGTATACTTTTATTATCTTCGTTTCTTAATTATACACAAATTACACGATTGTTTAATGTATTAGTATCTTTCTTATTCCAAAACGTTGAACTGTCATATTATTTTAGGTACACACGGTTTGCTCCTTTCTACAACTAAACTCACATTATATGGTTTGTAGTATCAATGTACCTTCGTGTGGGTAGATCTCGTGGCTAGGAACACTTCGGAATGATAATTTATTTCCAAGTTTCAGAAAACATCTTTCTAGGAATTGTTACAATAGCAGGACTAATTTATTTTAGCAATTAATATTTCATTCTCGAACTAGAGATACATGAAATATATCTTTAATCTAAACCCAAAAGAATTAGTCTACTGGAGTTATTCCAAGCTAGGAAAGACTGACTGGCATTCCCGGGTATCCATAAATTTTTGTGGCCCTCTTCAGAGTGTCCAAACTTCGTAATATTACAGTAATATCGCTTCTTCTGTTTTATGTTTGTTGCTATGTTATGTGGTTAAAACGAGACCAGATGGTCGGACAATAGAGCAGACTGCATAATTCAGAACTCAACAGATGTACAATTCATCGTACATGCTACAATTAATTAAATCACGATGGCTGAGATGGACAGACCGTGAAGCTCGGATGGAGGAAAGGCGACGAAAAAATATTCTAATTTGGCTGGGAAGCCGGAACCATAGATGGAGTTAGGAGAAGCAAAACGTAGTTGGAAGTACAATATTGAAAGAAGTAATTAGGAGGTAGACGTTCGTAATGAAAATGACAATCTTGCTCAGCATAGAATCCACTGACGAGAGTTTTTTTAGTGCAACATAGACCTGCGAGTTTCGTAAGCCATAGAGTTAGTTATGTGGTTGAGTTCGGCATAGAGACGCAGATTGTAGACCCTCAGGATCTGAAATACGGATGTGCCTTCAAAATATACAGAGCTTGAAAGGAGCCTACAAATTATTGTCATATTTTAATCTGCAGCATTTTCAGAATTGACAGAGTCACTGTCACACTGAAGTTTCTTGTTTTACACTTCCTTTTGAATCGATTAATAAGAACGTATTAAGAACAAGAGTCACTTTTCCACCTCTAGAAAAGAAACTTAATCATAATATTACATTATTTGTACTCATTTACCTTAAATTGATTAAAACCTATACAGCTTCATCTTTGTCAATCCAAATACTGCACTACTTAATGTTCATGGTCATTGAAATGCATATTTTACAAACAAATCTTCAATAAAGAAGTTATCGATGATATCTGAAAATCTTCGGTTTTTAGAAGTATCCTGTTGCAAGTGATTACAGCATAAATGATGTATCACGTATATTAAAGGAATTCATTTCTCACATATTTAGTAAAACTTCTAAATAAAAAGCATAAAAATAGTAAAAATTGTACGATATCTTGTTTTGTTTATTTGTTTTCAAATTGCCGTGTAAGTTGTTTGTGAAACATTCACAGTGACTAATTCTATGTTGTTTATGCATTTCTTCCGCTTATTTTTAGGAGTCGATTATACAATGTTTTTTAAATTCAGCACACTATAATAAGAAATATTTTACAGCAGTTTCTAAAAAACTATTCATTGTAATTTCAAAATGGTGGTTTCTTCTTTCTCACCTACATAGTAGGATGGTTCCTCCTACAAGCACATATTTTTTTGCGTAAATTCAATTCAATTGAGAGTAAGTTATCCATTCATTCGTAACATTCATGAAAATAAAATGTCCTATTGTTTTTAAGGCATACTCCTATTGTTTTGAAGGGATACTCTCACTGTTTTGAGATTTCCTTCCACATAAACCATGGATGTCTTTCTCGTACATGCTGTTTTGAAGAGGTCAATTCACTCTAAAGAAAGTTCTTAACTATAAGAAAGTATAGAAATCGAAATAATTCTTGGAATCAGCATCAACAACTTTACCTTTAGGGGTGGGGTCTCTGCCACCTATGTTTCTCAGGTAAGGTCTTTGCTACTTGGATCCCCCGTTTGAAAGTGATCTTCATGGAGCTCTACTTAATATTTTCCTCCTGGTATGTAGGTTCGTGTGATTCTTTTGATATGACTCTTTCAAAGAAAAATATAAGATTGACATGTTTTAAACATGGCTTAAAAACACATCGTTTAAAACAATCGCCTCTGTTTAAAACATTTATTTAAAACATTTTGTTTAAAACGTTTTGTCTTAAATATTCCAACCCTGTGTGGAATACATCATATTTAGGAATAAACTTCAATAATCATACAGTCTTATAAAATTACTTTGAATTTACCTTTAGTAATGTAGTATCAGAAGCCTTCTTCGAAATTAAACTGAATGTGTTACTTAGAAGTACTAATATAGTCTTCATTTGCCACTAGAGTTATTGTTGGGTTTAGTAACAAAACATTCAAAACTGTAAAACCAAACCACAAAAGCAATTTTATCCGTATTGTATTTGCGTGTATATTGTAATGTATTTACCAATTTTCTTTAGTAATTAGCAAGGACTGTCAATACATTAGTTCGAAGAAGGAAAATAAAAGGATACTGAAACTGAGAAACACGTAGTTATCTGATGATGACTATTTTACTAATTTGAAATGAACGGCTTTTGTTTCATGTCTAGCTACTATACTATATAGAATTGCCAGCACAAAAAACGACATTTGAATCCACTTCGCTTTCGTTTCAATGTTGTATCATTGTTGCCACTTGCATAATTAACAAAAGAGTATCCAGTTTTGTTACCGGAGCGAGATAATTGAAGATGAAAAGCTACGTAATTAAGTCGTCGAACAGCCAATGCACACAAATCTAAAAGAGGAAATGCGACATCATTACTGTAAAGTATTCATCAGATTATTGTCATCGTTACTTTTCGCTTCAAATACGTTCTGTAAGTATTTCAAAGTGAAAATTACTTCCAAGTAACATGAAATTCATAAGGAAACAGCATGAAATGTCATATCTACGTAATTGATCACTGTACTTAGGAAAGATACAAGCTAACCAAAACGTTCTTCCTGTTTTGACGTTACACGGGAAATCGTGATTACTGATACGGAAATAAGTGCATTAGGTGCTAGAAAAAGTATCGTGGTAGGAATGGGAACATTAAGGCTCCTCGCTACCCTTCCCCACATATTAAAAGTTTTCAAAATATTTCAAAATCTAATAGCATTATCAAAATTATAAGAAGATACGTCTCTAGTAGTTACAGATTATTATGAAATATAATGAACAGGGATCTCTAGATCTTGCCCATTGATGAGTGATACCTTGTTAATTAAATAATGACGTCATAATCTTTGACAACGCATCATTCATCAATAGACAAGATCTCGAAATCACTGTACATTGTATTTCATAGTAATTTGTAAGTACTAGAGATGTATCTTCTTAAAATGTTGATAATTCTATTAGATTTTGAACTACAGTATTTTGAAAAATGTTAAAAAAAAGTCGGGGCGGGAGTAGCGAGGAACCTTAACCGTGACAAAGGCTTTCGCACTCACTGCAGTCATAACTCGAGGAGTGGTGAAAAATGGAGGTGTTGAAGCAGATCGTTCGGGGTTGTTTGCAATGGGTCCCTAGAGATGGAAAATATGGGATAGCAAGTAATACCTCTTTGCCTCTGGTGTGTTATCACCACAAGATACCTCTATGTAAATTAATATTGTTTTTAGAGTTTTACACAAAATTACTAATTACTCAGTAATGGTTGGTGCTAGAGAGCTCAAAGAGGTCTCATTTTAAAGCTCTTGTAATAGACTTTTATTTGACTTGATATCGACAGGGTTGCACAAGATTTGTATCTTAAAAATAGAAAAACAAATATTTTCTCAAAATCTTACATCTCAAATTTAAAAAAAAAATCTTGTATGTTGGTCATACCTCCCTACACCTAACATGCAATTTATAATTTGGGACGATACTGGGATCGTGAGATATAAAATATTTTCGTCATATGCCTGGAAAAGAAAAGGCATTAGCAGTGAACATGAAGATAAAAAAAAGCCTTTGGTAAACTTTGTATTTTTTAATCATTTTAGTAATTTATGACTTCGATCCGTCTCGAGCTGTTTAGTTTCTAATATTCACAAACGTCTGTGCCCCATTCAGAATTCGAATCTGGAACTCTGGAGTTTCTAGCCTGGTGCTTCAGACGGAACGGCTACCAAGGTTGGCTTCCTATTAAGAATTTGAATTACATATGACCTTAAACATTAGGTTTCTATGGCTCAGCGTTGGATAGGGAGGGGAAAGATACAGTAAGAAACTGGTCGGAGCTTAAGTTCATGATGCCAACCCGATATTTGACTGGTTTGACTTGGGAAAACCCTAAGTCCACGTTAAGTTTATTTTATTATGAACTTTTATATAATATTGATAAACGCATGGGTCCTGTTCGGACACGTAATATTGGAACCGGAACCCGGACTCGTATCTTGAAAATAGAAACTGAGGTCTCGGATCTGGTTCGTGGAACCGGGTAACCGTATCCTGGATCCTGGTACCCGGTTTCAGGATTCAGATCCGGACACCCGGTTCCAAGTATCAGGTCCGAATCCTCAGGTTCAAATTCCAGGATACCTGGTCCCAGTTCCAAAAATAAACAATATTCTTAATGTGAACCTATTGTTTCTCGCCAGTTGTACCAGCAAATATCTGATTGGTACATTAAACTTAAGCTCTAGCCGACTTCTTACTGCATCTTTTTCCTCCCTATCCCAGCCTGAGCCATAAATAATTCAAATTCTTAATACGGAGACAACCTTGGTAGCGGTTCGGTCTGAGGCGTCAGGATAGCAACTCCAGGGTTCTGGGTACAAATCCCGAGTGGGGCACGGATGTTTGTGGTTTTTAGAAACTTAACAGCTTGAAACGGACCAAAGTCACTAATTACTAAAATGACCAAAAAATACAAAATTTACCAAAGGATTTTTATCTTAATGTTCACCGCTAGTGTCTTTCTTTCCCAGGCATATGACGAAAATATTTTTATCTCACGATCCTATTGTTGTCCCAAATTACAATTTCATGGTAGGTGGATAGAGGTAACATCTATGACCAACATTTAAAATTTTGTTTAAAAAAGATCGAGATGTCCGATGTTGATAAAATCGTTTTTGTTTTTTTCTATTTTGATGATACAAATTTTGTGCAGCCCTGTTGATCGTCATATTAAATGGAAGCTTATTACAAGAGCGTTAAAATGTGCCCTCTCCGAGCTGTCTAGCACAAACCATTGCTAAATAATAGTTTATTTTGTAAACTAAAAACACGCAATATTTTACTTTTTGAACTTTCATAGTACAAAAACCAGTGAGTCGAAAAATCTGAAATATATATATATATATATATTCAACGGATACTAGCAACAAACCAAAAGTCACAGAAATCTGAGAGGGTGAGGTAGTGTTAAAAAGTGTGTTGATTTCACATGGCATGTCCATTATTTAAAGACGCTGGCCTCCGTGACCTTTGCAATGCAGCAGACATAATAGCAGAAGTATAAGTACCATCAGTACTAGAAGGTCGTATGTATTATCGGCCTGAGCCAAAGTTGCCTAAAGTCCTTAAAATTAAAATTCAAAATTCGTAAATATAAACGTGCAGTTGGAAGACACAAGTGCATGCATGAATCATTGTTAAGACTAGCTTAGTTGGAATTTATCCCCCTGGGCGAAGAACAATTACGAAGAGAACATTTAGCCAGTCTATTTCTTCATTGAGGATCTTAATGAGCTTGAGAAAGACTTGTGGCAGCCGATTAAATGAATTCTTGCAGAATGCAGCATTTGCAAAAGTTAAACAGCTTTGAGATGTATTATTTGAACATCTTCGTCATGATAATAGAGATGTCTGTGTAGTTTGGATGTCGTACCAGGAAATCGTTCAAAATGTTTCGCTGTCTCTGCTGCGTACTACACGGAGAGGAAATTGAGATTTACATCTTTTCCATCATACAGTTTATGATTCTATGGTGTTCAGGGTTTCACAGGATGTATCTAGGTGCCTTCTTGTATACCACCATTAAGTGACATTACTTGTAGTAAAACATCTAGAGATGCACAACACCTTCATCAATGAATGCTTTTCAGTTCAACTGTCAGATGTTTATCAGTTTGGACGAATTCCGTTCGATCAAGTGATATAAGTCACAATTAATAAAGACACACAGGCTTCGTGGGGTACAGCAAGATTCAATCCAGAGCCGGGTTGTCAAATATACTATATGTGTACCTTTTTTGATTAGACAGAAGAAATGGTTCATAACAAGAGATCAAATGTTACTCACACACACACTTACATAAGTCCCAAATTGATAAAGATCGTGTTGAGACACAATTGTAATTGATAGTGTTACGTGAATTATTAGTCTGATTGAAGCATTTGTTGAGACACATAACCGCATTAGTCTCCCCACGGCGAAAAGGGCATCTCTTAACATAGTATCTGGCATAATGAAGGCCCATGATATTTGTGAACAGTGCTATAGAGACTTCAAATTTGAACACTTGTAGTAGTACAGAAATTAAGACGTTTTATGACCCAATGGAAACTAATATGTCCAAGAAGTAGTCAGTAAACAACAATGACGAAAGCATACAGAGTACTATTTGGTCGAATCACTGTGACAGTACATAATCGGAACCTTCAAATGGCAGATGTACCCTCTCATCCTTTAGGGTCTTTACTATGCACTTATTGCGAAAGACAACCATAGCTGCTTTAGCAACATACTTGCAGATGAACGTTACAGCTGCTGAAATATGGGAATTCAGACATGATTATCGATTATATGATTCTTGTTCAGAGGGTAAAAGGAAAATAATTAAACTTTGGTGAGGTGGCTCTGTCAGTCATGCCCATGACTTACCGGGGACTCAAACAATAGTTGTGATGTTTGATGCGTACAGTGAGATATGTCTGTAAAGAACACCGAAAGAACAATCAGATAGTGAAGGAATTTCTTGCCACGTAAGGAACAAGACAACTCTCATTGTATTTATTGTCAACGAATGGAGGAAACCAGAGGTTTTAGTAAAACTTCAGAAACAAAAAACTCTTCTCTAAGTGTCAAGACAGTTGCTACAAATTCACACCTGTAGGAAGAGACGAAGTACTCATCCTCTAGTGTATAGTACATTCGAAGCGCATGGTCGTTTTTGCTGCATGCTGCTCAAACTGCTAGTGATGGTTGAGGGAGAAATGAGGGAGGGGATACGATGACACTTATTATGAGATTCCATGACATAATCATGGTTAAATTGTTTCTAAAATGTGGTACTAAAATGTGATCATGCGGTAACTTGACAGATCTATGGTGTCCCTTCTCGTTCGTCTCGGTGGTGGCGCCTGCTTGTCCTTCTGAGGTGTTCTTTGCCTTTTGGTACAAAACGTCTTATTTTCGTTAGCGTTGTTGGTTGTCTATACCTTCCCCTTCGGGAGTTCAAGGCGACAACCTCCGAAACAAAACTGACTTTGCAATCTTCCAGAGTTAATTCCCACTCTTATTCCAACTTCCGTACTAACTGTTTGTAGTACTTGGTGACCTCGTTGATACTTAATACTGCTCTCCCCAGAATAAATGTGGTATTCTCAACGAAACTGATTGGTGCTTTGCTGGAGTCCTATTAAGTCAGTTTCTGGAGTCAAATCCGGTCAGATATCTCGTATTCCTGTACTGATATCTTACTCGAAGTGCTGAGCAAGATGCCGATTGTATAGCAGCTTACGCAGTGTTCTGAAGTATACATCCTGGTCATCTCTCACTCCATAACTTGGCCTAGAGGGGCACGTTTCGCCCCTCTTGGCTTACTTGAGAGTTTCGTCATGAAGTCGACCTAGCTATTTCACTTCTCTTTTCGCTGTTTCCTTGTTGTTCAACTTCAATGTACTATATGTCGTCCAAGGTGTCATTCAGCACGGGCAGATAAACGGAATTTCAAGGGAAACCGGAAAATCCATTAACTCGTATAGAAATCCACTGACAGAGTCCTTAGCAATCAACTTATGGAAAGATATACACATAATCTACACGTCTACACGTAAATAGATTAGGACCTACTGTTTTTGAAGTAACCCGACACTTGACAGGAGCTGTTCACATAATGCACTCAGAGTGTATATACCTTACATAAAAAAGGAAAAGGTCCTAGATAGTGAGCAAGCACAGTAAACTCAACCACACAAAAACTCATGTATACATACAGTGGAAGGTGATCCATTAAACTAGTCAGTGAAACATCCCGAGCTGAAATGAATCACCGGACCAATCGGGTCATTCAGGTCAAGTTTTAGACCGGGTCTATGCTTGGGACTTAGTGTGATGATATATTGGCTCCTATGACCCAGATGACGAAACAGAGATTTAATTGTTTCGTTATTGTGTACTGTTGTGTTTGAACAGTCTTTCTTTCTAGAGCAACTGGAAGCATAATATTATCTCCAGAGCACGAAAAATACACCACCTAACAGTGGTATTAAAAATGAAAATAGTCTCATATGCTCTGAAAGAATAAAAAACACAGCCGGTAGTGTGTAAATACTCTCCTCCCCTCCCTTCCCCTTAGAAAGGCAAGAATTTTGTGGTTAAAGTATTAAATAATATAAAGGCATTCAAATCTTTTAAAATTCCCAAAAATAAAGTTCCAGTACATAATCTCACTTCTCAAGGAATCTCACGAATTGCAACATTGATTGGTTCAAACCACAGGAACAAGATCGTTTACCTGTTCACCCGGAAGAAGATTTGACCACCGGGTCAATTATATCAAGATTCAATCCTCGGGTAGGCAAATGAAGTGAGTCTGGCGATTTTCGTCAATACCGAGCCTCGAGTCATTCGGGTCAAGCTGTGGACCGGGTCACTTTAGATTCGGGTCAGGCCATGTCACAGGGGTCAATACAAGTGACCCACTTTCAGCTCTGGAGGCAACAACTGTAGACATGACATCCTCAAATTGAATATTATGTTAGCTGATGTCAATGTAAGGCACGGGCTCCAAGCCTCGCCCAACACGGCGAAATATACAGATATTATGTAAAAATGTTTGAAATCAACAAATTTTCTGAAATTTCGACCAGAAAGTCCTGTGTTGTTCGATTTACTAGAAGTTTATGGGGTGTTTTTGTCCAGGCCGCCATATTGAATGTTGACCGCCATATTGGATTTCCTGGGCCAGTTTGAACTTGGCAACCATGATATTTGCAGCATACCTCTTTTCAGTAAAAATAGCCAGTCTACATATCATTCCGCAAAAATGCCGTCAGTGTCATTTTTTTTAAGCCTTTTTCGAAATTTGATCTAGTCTATACGTGTTCTGAAATCTAACAAGGTTTCAGATCGACCAGGCATTAGTTTAGACTTTCTGCAAAACGTTGCGTTCGGGAAACTCTTCGGGAGAGACTGTTTCAGTCGCCGATAAATTCATCTCCTCTCCCATCAAATTCAGTAATTCCCGAAGTGTTTCGCTAACGCAATTCCTTGCAGGAAACATTTCACCGTAAAATCTAAACCAATGCTTGATCGGTTATGAAACTTGGTCACCTTTTACCACACGTAAGGGTTTCAACTGTAATGAAAAATCAGTGTGTTTGGGAATGTGTTTTCTGAGAAAATGGCGTCCAAATATAATCGACTTTTAGTCAAAAAAATCTGTGAAAGTAACAGTTTCAACCTCCTTAAAGTATTTTTTGCGACAAAGTTCCTAGAAGTGGTTATTTAAAATTGTAAGCAACAAGTACGTACTTGGTTAGAACAGATAGTAAAAAAATCTGAAGTATTGAAATTTTCTATTTTTTTTTTCTTAGTTGTCAGAATTTTTGTATATCCTGTGTAAACGTATGGGAGCTATCTTTCGGTTTCACAAACTACACAGAAATATATTCTTTATGTTAATCGATTGCTAAGATATGATTTGTCAAAAGTAGTACATCATATCACGTTTTGAGCTTAAATGATTAACAGCAATCAACTTTAAAAAGGAATATCTCGGTATCTTTTTTTTTTAAGAAACAATACCGATCTCCTAAATTTACATAAAGAAGTCACATCCATTATCTATGACTTGAATTGTACATTTTGAGCAGCTTGTTTAATGACCTAGTTTACGAGTAAAATGTTAACCAGATATAACATGTTATACTAGTTGAATGGGAAAGAGATCATTATTCATCTTGTTGCAAACGAGACAGTACTTTCTGTGCTGTTTTCCACAAAACTGTTGCCATTAACCTGGGTACATCTCTTTTGAAATTCAACTTAAATAAAACAACTTACATTCACAAAATAGAGGAAATATCAAGTGTCATTCTATTTAGATAGTGTTTGGGTGTTATTTTGCACTACACTGTGCATAAAATTGAAAATTGAATCTTAATGTCATTGTCAAACTCTCTCTCGCACTGAATTGTTTGTCTGTGATTCTCCGCATTTTCATCGATATATTTTCTTTTCATTTGTTTTGTATCATATTTCAATGTCTGACAGAAGCTAAACACTCATTCGTGATAGCAAATTGTGCATTCGTTCGTAAAGTGGATAAGGAACTTTTCGAAATATTGGATTTGACTTGACTGACAAAAACAAGAAACTAGCAGGAACGAACGTTGACTTACACAAAAAAAGACAACTTGTATGAACTTAACGTTGAGAAAAAAATAAGTTATTATTGTATTTCCTTTTGTGTTTTATATTTTTTTTTCGGAGATGACTGAAAAGAAATCTCGTTGGCAATTTCTACCCGAAGACACGTTTCCGATAAAAGGATTTTGTCAGGAAATATGAGCGCTTCATGCACTTAAAAGCTTACACCCCAACTACTGGCATTTTTCCAGTACTTTCTAGCCTTTTCTGTTTCCTTTCCTTCTTTTCATAAACGAATGAAATAAACAGTGTTGCCAGAGTTCAAATATATTATTTGAGAACTTTTCACTATCTTAAGGTTTCAGGCATTTACTGTAGTTTCGTGTTACTTCGTGGCCAACATCATAGAAGAGAGGCAAGTAAATGTCTTTGCTTTTACCTCAAGATAAACACTTGCTGTGCACTTTTAGTGTAATCACCAACTTTTGAAACATATTATAGATTTGAACACCCTTAAGGAGCCGCATGTTCATTTTAAAGGTTTATATATAAAACATTGGGCTTGAAAATTCGTTAATGCGAAAATCTGGTTAGAGTGTTTGAAAGGTACAAAAGATCCTGTTTACATCCTTCTCGAGACCCGCAATGGCCTGACTCATGCTATATCTTCGCACTTTAAGAGTGGTTATTGTACATTTTTCCCATGTAAACAAGATATAATTTAACACGAGCCGTATTAATTAAAAGCTTCATAATCGTTTGCTTTTAGTTCGCGTAGTCACTGGTTGCTCTGGAGAGACTTCCACTTTCTTTGGCAACAGTAATCTGGTAAAGACAGATCACTCAGACAGACAAGATTAATGTAGATTTGTTAGCGATGTTCCCCTTACAACAAGTGATAAATTTTTAGCAAGCATATTCCGACGCAACACTAGAGCATGATTTTATATCTTCTGTTATTCATATGACGAAATATCCTGTATTATAAGCACCGGATAGTGGCGTTGCAAATCAACGTGCTCTAACTGATATTATTGGACTCCTTGGCCACGACGACAACCAGATCTTTCACTAACGAAGATACTTGAGACTGAATTCAAGAACGTCTCGCTTGATATTATTATGGAATGCACTCCAGCTCGCTACCAAACAGTACAATATATGAGTAGTGAACGATTATTGGTGGCTCACAATTTTAATATTAGTTCAAAACAGATAAATCAGAACAGCCATAAAATTCCACATAATTGAAAATAAAAATACAAAATAATTGTTCCATTAACACCAATCAACTTTGTATGTGAGCTCAACCTAAGATATACATAATGAATAAGCAAAATGATCACATTTTGTGGTACGAGAACATACACAACTACACAGAGAATATTGTGAAAGAAACGACTTCTTCCTCAAAAAGGAAATAAGAAGTATACTTATTGAGAAAGGAGACGTATCTTCACGAGCATAATTTAGGAAGGAAGTGCTGGTAATGATTGACAGAACTTTGCAAACTGCGAGAAAACTGTTTTAGAGATTATTCGTAAAGAGGCGACATACTCTTATTGTCTAACATGCACCTGCAACTTACCGGGGGTAACAAGAGAAACATAATAAATCCATTTTAGGGTTTACAGATTTATCCTGACGGGATACGCCAAGGATAAAGTCGTCACAACAAGTACATCAAAGCTATATTACAATAATTCTTTCTCATCAGTCCAAACTATCAAATTCGAGGGATACATAACTAGAGCTGTGCAACGAGCGGATTTCGAGAGGTCGAAATCCGAAGCCCGAAGCAGTCACGCTCGAAACGTGGGAGAACTGGCAAAAATCCACTTCGAGCAACTTCAAGCGTGAATGGGTTTCGAGCGCTCGAAAAAAATTCGAGCACTCGAACTGTTCGAGCGGAGTGCCTGCTCGAATTACGTCATCAGATTACATTTTTGTCTTTATCTTCCTGTAACTGGTTAAAGGAGGTTCAATGTTGCCAACTAACCTAATAATAATAATGGGTTATCTAACAAAAACCTCTGCACTGGAATAGACTATATACGAAACCACGATTTTTAACTATATATACGAGAATTGGTCAAAATATCGCAAATTCACAATTTTCAACATATCTCAACAAAACGTTGCACAATTTTGTAATTTGACAGGACAAAGTACATAGAGTACGTCCAAAACAAAAATTTTGACCCACATGTACGAGGGTTGGTCAAAATATCTCAAATCCACAACTTTCAACACGTCTTAACAAAACTGTGCACAAGTTAGTAATTTCACAAGACGAAGAACATAGAGTACGCCCAAAACAAAAATGTTGATCCATATATGTGAGATTTGGTCAAAATATCGCAAATACACAATTTTGAACGTATCTCAACAAAACTCTCCACATCTTCCTAATATGATAAGACGAAGAACATAGAGTACGTCCGAAATAAAA
>JAGDQP010011624.1:1072-30612 GCA_022664845.1 Lepisma saccharinum
CATTTGAAGTCCAGATTTGCAAATGTAGTTTAAGAATAAGGGAAAATCGTTTTGTTCTTATGTATGGTTGCGTCTAACACAAAACATAGACGATAGAGCAACTGTGACTAGGTTTAAAACAGAGTTAAAAAGTGCAAATTGCTAATTGAATATGAAAGTTTTCTAAATGATGTGAGGACTATAAACAAAAACATAAATAAATTTTATGTTTAAATTTTGAAAACACGAGTGAATTACTTTCTGTAGAAAATGTAGAATAAGTCACGAATAAACATTATTTTTTTTATTTCACATCTTTGTTTTTTTTGAGAAAGTTTTAGAAAAGGGTCAGGTTGGATAGAACACGAAGGTGATATGAATAGTGTACCTTCGGGTGGAGCTCGTATAAAGGAAATTGATTTTTTCTCCGCTTAGAATCATTTTAACATCAAGTATATAACATGATTTTTATATATTAAACCTGGACTGCAAAATATTAGATCCTGACCATATTTTACAGTGATTTAGTTGCAATATAGTGGCAGCTCATTTGATCTTAAGCAACTTGTTGAGCATATTGATCTTGCAATCTTAAAACTTAGTGAGTTGCACGAAATGGGGAGAAAAGCTGTTAGACAAAAGCAGCGAAATTTACTTTTTTAAATTGCAATTTTCGGGAGAAACGAAAAGACTACTGACATATCTAATGATATCCTTGCGACGTAAAATGATAAAAATTTCATTGAAGTCAAAACCCATTCTGGTCAATGGCTTATTATACACACTACAGCCAAGGAAAGTTATACTTCCCTTCTTTGTCCAACTTTCCCCTACATATCACGGCTATTTGTAAAGACATAATTTTGATTTTGAATATGTTTGACATCTTTGGTTCAGGCTGGAATAAGATGCGGGAGAGGATGTTAGAATGTAATCAGACAGGACATAGTTAGTAGGTAGCCTCCCGGCTTTGTTCTGGTTTGGCTTAGGTAATCCCTTGAAAAACCTCAAGCAAGATAATTGGCCACTGGGATCGTCCCCAGGACCTAGTGATTCTTACTCCAATGCTCTACGAGCTGATCTAAGTCTGGGTGGTAAAAACACAATGCAAACGCATGAAAGTTATAAATGGAAGCCTTTATATGGCAAGCGTGAGTCATTTGATAATTCTGCATTATATAACTACGTATAGTCTATCACTCAACCACAGTACCGAAATTTTAATTAGTACATTTCCACATTTCAATATTAGGTTTACATTGAATCAGCACTTTATAAATGTTAACGATGATTATTCTTTTTCCCATGGCTTTTATC
Organism: Lepisma saccharinum; assembly: GCA_022664845.1. Lineage (NCBI taxonomy): Eukaryota > Metazoa > Arthropoda > Insecta > Zygentoma > Lepismatidae > Lepisma > Lepisma saccharinum. The sequence goes on from JAGDQP010011624.1 coordinate 2,369, forward strand.
CCTTCCCCAATAATCAGCAAACATAAAAAAAAACTTTATCCACTCTTCAATTCCTGTAACACCCTGTTTATCAATCATCTAATTTCTCTCCACTCTTTTAAAAAAAAATCGTCACTCGGTGACGGATTTCCAGCCCACTGATGGAATATTAGCAATTAGTCGAAATGTAGCTACATATTCTATTGGATGTGGAATGATGTGTGGTTTCAATATGGCTGATAACGCGACAAACAAAGCACACTCTGATGAAATAGATGGTAATTTCTTCCCTCTCTCCCACACCTTACCCTCTACGTACTCCCCTCCCCTCATACTCTCTTTGTATTTATATCTCTTTGCTTGCCTTGCCGTCTCTCGTAGAAACTCAGATTGAAGCTTGCATTAGAGAACTGAAATGTATATCAATACCAAAATTATATTACAATGGGGTAAATCGTACCATTTTGAGTTTTATCCATACATTGTATAACTACAGAGTAACGAATTGTACCAGATCCGCTCGTCCTTAAGATAAGCAAAGGGTAGCTAGCGGACCTTGGCTCTCGTTCAACATTCCTTTTGTGGGGTTCGAACTGGCGTTGCCAGCTTGAAGGGAAATAAGAAAAGAAAACGAAGCCCTGGACGCATAACGACGACCTACTAGTTAAAAACTTAACTCTTGTCAAAATAGAAACTAAATATCATATAAAGCGGTTTTTCTTTCATTTAAAGTGTTTCATCCATCCACGAATTAGTTAATCATCCAATGACTGCTGCTACATTATTAGATTATATAATACTGAATATGACAACAATGTCGTATAATTTATTAGACATTCTCTAAAATGTATTAACAACTTAAATAAGGATAAGCAATACTTTCTTCATTGCTACTTATTACGGACCTGCTAAACATTGATGGATCATAATTGTAATGTCATTAAATTACAGTGAGAAAATAATTTTCTTCACTTTACTTCACCACATAAAATGGCTAAAGATAATTATAGTAAATAACTCGGTAAAAGTTAGAAATCAATGAAGTAGAGACAATGTTTAAAAACCACTTATGTTTTCTGATGATGCAACATAATTTAATTTCATAATTTAGTTTCTTTCACAAGCCAAGGACGGGATTTAATGAACTATTACAATAAATAACAAGTAAATAGATTAAGATAAAGAAAATTAAGTTGGTTTTACAGACAAAGTTATTGGTTCATGGATATTTATAATGTATTTCGTATTGTCGGAAAATTGTTAGGATTGTAATTGAGGTTTCTCAAATAGTGTGATCATTTTAAGTTTGGTTGAGTGTACTTCCATTTCCGAAGGTAAAATAACTTGTCCACCTTTTCTATCATGAAAGTTTACACGCTTCAGGGCTGGATTGCAAGAAAAATACTTAAGTGTAAAATCTGTCTTAAGCAGACCATCGAGCTCTACATAATACTGGAGTGATTAGCTAAATAAAAAGAACGGGCCCACAGCGATAAGAAGCGTACAAAACTGAGTTAGAATTGAAAATCTGGTCCATGTTGGATTAAACTGGAAGTAGACAAACAAGTTTAAACGTTTGCTCTGGCGTCTATCTTTAACACTAAGTAGTCACTCCAGTATTATGTAGAGCTCGATGGTCTGACTAAAGTCAGATTTTACACTTACGTATTTTCTTGCAACCCAGCCCAGGTCCTTACTTGGGAGGCGCACATGCTATAGTTGTTCTGTAAGCCGTGAACATGTCCAGGGTTCTCTTCAGTTTCCCATTGTAAAACTCAGTATATTGTATAGATAAAAGGCATTCGTTCCTTATACACACAAAGGAGGTCGAACTATACAAATTTGGTCGTGCTTAAACGTTAGGCTTACACATGAACGTTCACATTTAAATTCATAAATGTTTTTTTTTTTCACGTCTCAGTTTCTAAAAACATCCCTAGAATACTTATTTTAATACTTTGGAATTGAACGTGATCGTCAGTTTCAGCCTCCGAGAAACTTGGATGAGAGGAATATACAACTATGTGGGATGTGTAACGAAGTATGTTATAAGCTAAACCTTGATCCTGGGATTAGTTGGGTTTCTTGCTGTTCTTTAGACAAATACTCTGAAAATCTCTCTGAGGTCTGAGTGCCCTCTGCTTAATCAATATTTGTGTTGGGAACTCATTCTCCAACTTGTAGCCTTAGTGGGCTCAGATGCAGAAGTGGTATGATGGCTATATATTTATAAAGAGAGACAGCAAATCATATAGAAAGAAAAAGAAAGAAATGGAGAAACAAAGCAAGAAAGAAAGAGAATGAAAGAAGACTGTAGTAGACACAGATTTCAGAGATGGGAAAGAAGGCGATATTAATCACAAGTACTTGACGACTAGAAATAACCACTTTCGTTTGCTTCCACCTTTTACATAATTTCTCCCTCCTATACTGTGACATATCCATTAGTTCTCAGGGAAGCTAAAACGTAAACGGATAAAGCAACATATCAAGGTCTCAGACAAAACTTTTTTTTGTTTTGTTTCATTGATACTTAGGCCCGTTTGCACAAAACTTTTAATCCTGATCTAGAAATTAAACCATCGAGCTCTACGTAAACTATATTGGAGTTACTATTTAGTGTTGAAAGATAAACGCCAGAGCAAATATTTAAACTCATTTGTCATCTTCTAGTATAATCCAATGTGTACCAAGATTTCAGTTCTTACTCAGTTTTATACGCTTGATATCGCTCTGTGGCCCGTTTTTTGATTCAAGTCTTAATTCCTGAGTTATCCACGTAAGAGTGTACCGCATTCTGCATACAATAGAAAATACTGCAAATAATATTTACGTTTGTTGCAAGAATTAAGACATAAATAAAAAAAACGGGCCACACAACGATATCAAGCGTAAAAATACTGAGTTAGAATCGAAAATTTGTTCCATATTGGTTTAGACTGGAAGTGGACAAACCAGATTAAGTTTCCTCTCCGTTCCCTAGCTTCACAATTCATGACATGTTCAATGGCTGCAGTCAGTCTAGTATCGTATTAATGAAGGTCGATGGATTAAACTTACACGTCATAGACAAAATATGTATAGAGTTAATGCAACGAATTCCCATTCGTCCCTTCCTTAAATGCCACCTGGTGTTTGTCCAGTTGAACTAGGAATGAAGTTATGTTAGTAAGCTATGCGCAATATCTACATTTTTATTCTATTATGATCAATAAACTGAAGTATCAGATACCACATTCGCACTCCATATCCTTTTTCGTTTTTCAAAATCGAGAGCAGAAATAATTATTGCATATTAGCTTTAATACGTACCTAGTGCGGATGAATTGGCACCAGGTGGAGAAAGAGAGAAGATTCTCTGGCAGTATTAGGTCGGCTTTTCAACCAGGCGCTTTTCGAGTGCTTTGCTTGCGCTTTGTATGAGTAGAATCGTGAATCAGTGTTCATAGATGTTAACTGAAAATAATATTTCAAGATTCCAATGGTTCAATACTTTGAAAATACTAAGAGTAAATACCAAGCCCTCTTAAGGCAAGGGCTAGCGAATTATTACTTTGAAGAATGTGTATATTACAAAAGGAATATTACTACTTTTTTAAACTTTGTACATAATTTCGTAAACTTCTATCAATATTCATAAAAAAAAGAATAGTTTCAGAAAAATAGTTATGATGATATAATAATATCTTTGCGATTCATCTTTTCATTGTTTGTGTTTTTAAAGCTTGTTTTGTGGGTATATATTGGTATTCTGTAATCCCATAAATAAACATTAATATAGCAACAAACCATGGAATGTAGGGACAGAATCCTACGTAACTTCTGATAAAATTTATGTAGTAGAGAACTTAAAAGCACAATAATGTATGAAAATATAATAGCAGAGAGAATAAAAACATTATGGATGAAAGGGATTACGAAAAGGACTTTCTCTGCGCTGCAAATTAACAACGCGATACATCGTCGGTTGAGCACAAAGGTTACCCTACTGAAAGCTCGGTTGCACGGTATATAAATAAACCAGGGGTAGGTTGCAAGAAAATATATAAGTGTTAATCTGACTTAAGTCAAACCATCAAGCTTTCCATAATACTGGAGTAACTACTTAAATAGAAAAAAAACGGCCGCACAGCGATAAAAAGCGTATAAAACTAAGATAGAACTGAAAATTTCGTCCACATTGGATTAGACTGGAAGTGGCCATCAAATGTAAGTATTTGCTCTGGCTTCTATCTTTCGACAATAAGTAGTCACTTCAGTATTATGTAGAGCTCTATGGTCTGATTTACACTTAAGTATTTTCTTGCAACCAACACCAGGGCTTCGCTCGGTGTGCAAGGGGGTCACGATGCGTCCGAAGGGAGCTTGGCGGCGTGAGCTGCGGTGAGGCGTAGCCCCCAGTTAGGGCATACGTGTAAGGTGCTGTTAACATTCTATTCCCAATTCCTTTTGTGCTGATAATTTGGAGGCTCGAAAGAGTCGTTCACGAAACGACTCAATTACTAGAAAAATACAAACATTCCCCTCATTTCAAAGAGCTTCAATTTCCACCTCAGTTAGGATTAAGGCTGTCACATTTTGATGAATAAATTGCGGGACACTAGGCGAAAATTATGGGACAATTTTGAAATAACCTAAAATGAAAGCAACTAGTTAGCCCCTGTACTACTAATGACTACCCGCGCAATTTAAAAGCACTAGATTTCACTCCAAAACAGGAATGTCGGGAGAAAAATGACTATTTCAATTTTTCTGAGCTCAATTGGGATAAATCTCTGTTATTAATTAAACCAAACAGAAAGAACGAATATTATACACCATTAAGTGGGGACTTGGGGATGTGGATAGAGTCTCCTCGCCAGTCTGCATAGTAAAGAGGTGGTAAAGAGTCGTCACGGTTTGTTAAAATTATTGATATGTTTAAAATGTATATGTGAATTTACAACTCGTAATATGGGACAACTACTCGTAATACGGAACGCGTAATTTTTACCCAAAATGTTGGGGCAGGTGACAACCTTAGTTAGGATTGCTACAAATTACAAAGTTTGATTCCCGCTGGTGCCAATATTTTTTTTACAACACACCTTTCTCTACTTAAAGACAAACATAACTTACATTTTTCTTTCTACTTATATAGAGTTATTCCTCTTTGGATTTATTTTGCATTTTACAAGTTGCATTAGTTAGGTTAAGTTAGAAAAGTCAGGTTAGAATATCTTTGTATACGTATTTCAAATTTTTCACACTTCACTGAACAAAGAGCTGCGTAGCTTAGAAGAATCAGTTTATATGTATTATTTTTCATTAATCGCTTTCTCCTAGTTGGGAATATTACTGTCCTCAAAACGTCGTCAAAAATGTAGTGTGATAGGATGGATATTGTTATAGAGTAAACGTCCCTGAACTTGGTACTATCCTGTTATTGGCACTCCCAAGATTTTACAAAAAATAGGCTCGAAAGTAATTAAAAGAACCTGATATTGTTCCGGGCACATTGCTTATTGTTTCTTTGATGACTTCTGCACACGAAACACAGGATTTTTGTTATTGCTCGTGGTTAAGGTGATATTTTCAAGAAAGCTTCGTTAAGCTAAAAATTTAATCTAACAAAATCTAAACAGATAAGCTAAGGACTCTACTTCCATTCTTTAACACCTAGTTTAGAGTCCCTTAGCATGTATGATTAGGGTAGACCAGGCTTATTTGAATCAAGGGGCTATGTGGGTCAAACATATGAAAAACTGTCACTGCGCATTTAATATGCGCACCAGTACGCTCAATCTGCGTTCAGTTGTTAGTTCGTTGGCAAAGTTAAGGATGTATGTGTATGGTTAATCTTCTGCTTTCTTATCGGTTGGTGTGAATTTGCGACTATTCTGAGCATGGTGAGTTGCAATACTTCGTATTTTGCTCTGATATAAAATAGTGTATGTATGATATAAGGTGGTGAACCTGTGTAAATGCATATATTTGTAAAATTATTACCGTACGCGTAAAACAGAACGTCCGCATGTTATAAACGCTATTTTTGGTGCTCTCCTCTGTCTAGTGTGAAAGTAGTATGTTCCTACGTAAGCATGTGCGAAACGGGCTATTTGAGTCTGGTGTAACTAGTGGTTCAAGTTTAGCGAAGGTTTAAATGTTTTGAGCAACTGCAAGTTAAAGAATATTTACATAGTAGTAGTAGTAGTAATTTTAGAAATATGAATTTTAGGGCTGATTTTCATGAGCGTTGCTATCATTGCTTTTATTACGTGTTCTATGTGAACCATTTGTTTCACCCAAATCTCAAGCAACGCAAGCTTTCATGAAAATTGGCCCTTAGACATAGGTAATTTTCTTTAGACAATTTCTGATGCTTCAGTAGGTATTTTTTCCAGCGTTGACCATCTGACAACACTGAGCTTTATATAGATACTGATAACTTTGCAAATTGAAAAAAAGGTACGCAACTCATTTCAGTCATCTTTGTGTTGCAAATAGGTATTTCATTTTTTATTAATTTGGGTTTGTTGTGTGCTATTCTTTTCTGTTTCTTTTTTTTTCTTTCAACTTCCATGACAGCTTATATCTATTGATCGAGGTGTAATCCCACAATTTCGTAGAATTACGAGATGCATCATGGATTGATCCAGAATATATGCTGTTGCAACAGTAAATCACTGTCTATTCTTGATCTACGGATCAACAGTGTTTATTCGCAACCTGGCATAGGTGTTATAGATAAGACTAACCATAATTCAACTAATTTTCCGCCACATGGTGTCAGTCCAGCCGAACTAGGAATGAATAAAATCTAGTATACAATAATTGCTTTTGTATTAGATAGATAAAACGAAAAAAGATATGGAATGCGAGGTCGGTATCTGATACTTCAGTTTATTGGCCCACAATAGATCAAAGCGTAGATATTGCACATGGCTTAATATCAAAACCTTATTCTTAGTTCGACTGGACTAACACCAGGTGGCATGGAGTAAAGAAACGTATGAAAATTCGCTACATATATCTATCTCTATAAATATTTTATCTTCAACGTGTAGATTTAATGCCTAGATCAGGACTAAAACGTTTTGTGCAACCAGGCATTAATCACCGGTCAACTACAGCCTTTTAAACGCACTTTAAAGCGGTCACCGTAAGTATTCGTCATATTCTCTCTCACACACACACACAAACACACAATTCATATATATATATATATATATGTGTGTGTGCTGGTGTGTGTGTGTGTGTGTGTGTGTTACCCTATGACTTATGGCTTACGGAATTCGCAAGTTCATCGCCACAGTACAAAAGTCTGCAATAAGATACTTCCTTGGGTAAAAAACAAGCCAGTTTTCATCACAAACAACTATATCTCGAAAAGCCTTTCTAATATTAATCATTCAACGAAGTCTCGCTCTTCCTAGCGGTCTCTTTCCTCTCCTTTCCAACCAAGATAAAATATAATCTTCATTTTTCTCCACCCGAGCTAAATGGCCTGGCCATCTTAGTTGTCGCAACTTCATTACTTTTACGTCAAGTGAGTCGTACAGTCCGTGGAGTTCTTCATTATGCAATCTCCTCCATAGTCCAGTCATCTCGTCCCATTTTGGACAGTATATCTTTCTCAAAATCTTATTTTCAAACACGCATAATTTATGTTCATGTGCTAGGTTCGTTCTCTAACTTTTACAACCACTAAATATTACCGGTAGAATAACCGTTCTGTATATTTTTTAATTTCACCTTTCTTCATATTAACCTCAAAGTTAAAAGTTTCTGGAGTTAATAGAAACATGCGTTACTCAATAGTAAGCTACTTTTTACTATTTTTGTGACCTCACCTTTGCTTGTAACATATCCTACTTAGCCTTTAGTTTGTGAATTGGGTTTTGGAATTTGTTTTGTGCGAAATGAAACACTTTACGATTTTTTATGGTTGAATGTTTGAACAAATTGTAGAAATAACACTAAAAATAAAGTAAAGGAATAATCAGGCGAGTTTTGTACGAGATTGGTAAGGCTTCCTGCCAGATTAAAATATTTTGAATTATGTTCTTTGTTATAGTATCTAATAATAATAATATCATGAAGTAAACTTTCGCTTATAAATGACAGTTTTACTTTGATTATAAATAGCATCGTGTTTATTTCTCCTAAATATTATCTATACGCAATGAATTACACTATCTAGTGCTAATGTACTCTGTGTAACATTGTACTTCTCAGAATGTTACACAAATTGTTCGGCCTTGTGTTAGTTACATTCTATTGTAAAACACATAATGTGTCGAAACTGGTGTTCAGTTACTAACATAATACGCTGCTGTTTACTGCTTTATATTCATAAAAATAGCGACGCCTTGAAGAAATATAAAGTGGGTATAAGATAAATAAATATAGCAATATTTAGATATTTTACCATCACTCTGACGTTGAAGCAAGGTAGCACGATATTATAAAGTATTCTTTAATTAGAAACTGGAATGACTGAATATTATTTTTAAAAGGTCTAGAAGTGAGAGAGTTATCAAACAAATTTTCTCAACCGAAAGTGACCACCGCAGATCTGGGTGATCCACATAGTTCCAAACTGCGTAAATGACTTAAAGCAACTGGAGACCTGATGATAGGTAAAATGATTTGATTGAGTCACGAAAGCTCCAAGAGAGTGGAGAGTCTATGTTCATACTTTCGATTGGTAAATTAAATTAAATATTGGCGCCTTTGAAAATATATAATGATTTTGTTTTGTAGTATATATTTAAGATAACATGCTAAAACTTTGAGTAACATACAAATATCAGAGTTGACAATATTATCTAAAAGATTGAAAAAGGAGAGAATTGAAAAAAAAACTAATATGAACTGGTTCGTTATATACAGCAGGCCCACAAAACATTACTGAATTGAATTTTTATTTATGGCCTTAAGGCATCTGAAGTTGATGCCGTGATAGGAGAAGCAAAGGATTCGGGAAGGTATCGGTCAGTTCCTATGTTGACGGTGCCATCTCGCATTTTCTCAGTGAGATTGAGGAAAATCTTGGAAAAACTACAGTCAAGATGGTCGGCCGCTGGGATCAAACCCACGACCTTCCGAATGTTACGTCAACGCTCTACTACTGAGCTATGGCGGCACAGTAAAAAACAAATACTGAATTACAGCCAAAAGGTGTTACAAAAAATGCTACGCGGGAATTTTCTCTGCTATTTATATGTTCGCTAAACATTTGCGATCCTTGATGCGGCGGTTAAACATGTAACAAAAGATTGTAATATCGTTTTTTAGTTCGAGGGTGATATGTAAAAGGAATTAATAGAACGTGATAGACACTAACCTTCTGGAATATAATATGGAGGTGGAAATATGATATTTAAAAGAAAAACAAATCTTTTGTAGTGTGTGGCTGAGAGAAGACTATTCTTTTATAGGTTTCACAGCTATGTTAGAAAACTCATTAAAAGAAGATGAAATACCAACAAAGAGAACATGGAAGTTATCAAGAGGAATGAAATGGTAATTCCTTTATTACCCCTCCCATTGTATGTAAAACATTGTAAAAAATAGTCTAATCTTTATTCACAATGTGAGATGAATTACAGTCTTCCGTCTTTCCTTATTTTATTCTTTTTTCTGCTTATGTAACCAACGAACAGTTAATGGACGATGATATATCTACGTATCTACGTGCGTTGGTCTCATTCGTGCAACTTAAACCTTATGCTTCCGTCATTATACTTTAGGTTATTGTTTTCGTAATCAGTATTGCAAATGCCACAATAATAAACGTGGGAAGGAAAAAAAAATAATGAAAGGGTACACTGCATGGAAGAGAGAGAAGCAAACATGGCCAGGTTGGAAAGTCTGGATATGCTGAATGAAAGGACTAGTAAAGACGCAAGTAATAAACAGAAAAAAAAATCTAGAGAAGAAATAATTTTAGTTATTTGGGAGTTATCAAGTACCTGTAGAGAAACAAACCTCCCTCTTTCTGGTTCAAAGTCCAAACCAAAAATAATGTAGGTATGTAGGTGAAAAAAATGCATTTCATCTTCTTCGTAAAATTATCCAGTAATATTAACAGCAACTATTCGACACAGGATTAGCAAAAAGGCCAGGTGGAGAAAAGTGCAAATGGAATTAGTTACTGGCGGATGAACAAAAATGAAAGAACAGACTGAAAGGATGATTGTAATTACTCTGAGAGATATGTAGGAAATGAGTAAAGAAAGCTCCTCTTGAAGACGAAAGGAAGAAGTGGAAATAAATTAGGAATAAATTACTGTAGGGTAAATATATATTCCTTTATTAAAAATTGATGTAGGTATTTTGGGTTGATAAGTACTTCTTGAGCGTCTCATCAAATCCATTGACGGTATTCCCCTTTTTTAACTATTTTATTAACCAAATTTATATTTATGCTAAGAGGCGATAATTATACAGAGGAAGAATATGATTATCGCGATCATCACCTTGAATTTTGTTTATAATTTTACATGAGAAGCGGTATTAATATTTGGATGTGAACTAAATCCTTACAGAAAATACTTTTGTGAATACAATGTTTATATTATTACTTTTGTGAGATAATACAGTCAATATATGCTTGAGAAATGACTTTAAATAAAGTTATTTTAAAAAGGCATATGAAACAACACTGGCAGAGTGTGTTCCATTTAAGTTCACATTTTCCTGCTGGTCTGAAATTGTCCATTCTGTTAATAACATCGTGTAAATGTAACAGAGATTTTTATTATTTGGGTTGTTTTACTTTTACAAGTGAATAATAACAAAAATATATTGTTTTCTTTTAAACATTTAAGGTTAATTACAAACCACAAATGTATTTTGTTTCAGTGTATGCAATTCCACGCTTTAAAAAGCAAAGGTCATTTAAACGATGTGCACATAATTACATCCAGGCTATGTATCCACACTCAATTTAATTAAACCTTGTCTGCCTGTTTAAATTACATTTAAATTATAAAATCACTTTTGAAATATTTTGTTAAATTAACGCCATTATTCCATCATTACACTTCTTTCTAGTTCAGATGAATTTTTGAACAGTCTATACACACTTCCTGATGTAAATTAACAAATGACACTAAACACTTTCAGTAATCTATCTTTAAAGGGAAAATAGTTTGCGGGATAGTGTATATACCCTAGTCATCTCTGTGATATGACATTTATTTTATCTACATATACACCAACAGATACAATCATTTAGTTCTTCCTATTTAAGTATATTGAACAAGTTCCATGCGCAAGTAAGTCATTGGAAGTTCATAGAAATATAACGTGTATTTGCTATTCTCAAAGTACAAGTGTCCACTACGCGTTTACAACTTTCGTTCAAGTAGAGAAGCATACCGGTATGTAAACAAAACGTGTAAAATATGTATTACGTTTCAGGTTAATCATTAACATTTCATACTGTTTTATTTCTACTATTAATCCTTTACGAAATGCATAATTAATATTAATTATAAAATATTCGAAATTACCTTTCTCATTTAGAGTCAATTTAATTTTCATGCTTCTTAAAAAAATGGAGTAGGTCAATATTGTTGTTTTAAGCTTTTAAACAATTCTTTATTTATATGATCCTTTAGGTCAGTATTGTTGTGATTTTCGATCGTCACTTTCGTTTATCTTCGTTCCTTGTCATTCGTTGTTTTACTTTCGTTTCTTTCCGAGACTTTCTTTTTATCCTTTGCTGGTCTATAAGCGTTGCCTCTCTAGTTCAAGCTTCTTTCCCGACCTTTAACGAGTGTTGTAGTTGAAATATTAATGAAGGTAAGATGAAAATACTCAGAAATTTATGTTTGTTGAAATGAGAGAACGGGTGTTAGATCCGTTGCTGTCCCAAGTGTGTTATGCCGTATTTGAATACAGCAGTTTTATACTGTATATATATACTATTTATCTATTTTTTTGTTTCTAAGAAACTCCTTCTATCTTAAATCGTTTCTACCAGTTCAGTTGGTAATTTGGACCAAAAATGCTTTTATAGTTACATTATATATACCAAAATTAAATAATAAATACATCAATATTATGTAATTCACTACTAATGTATTACTACTATTATGTAATTAATACTAATGTATTATAACATGTTGTTTGGAAACCTATATCCTATTTGGAGAGTAGAACTTGCACACGACATAATGCCACAATGGTTGTACAAAATAAGTTCTTTTAAAGCATACCCCCGTCTCGTTAAGCATACAACTTCTTTCAGAAGGTAGGATCGCGTTTTCTGTAATGATATTCGTCTACAATTGCACGTTCTGCATCCTGTCGTTTTCTGAATATATTTTGTTTGCGTAGTTGATTATATGCACGAAAAGGTGGAAATATGTTGCTTCCTAGTTGGAAAACTATGTTGCTTGTGATAATGTTTGTAGTTCCGTTCGTGTGGTTGTTGTTTCATAATGTTTAGCAAGTATAATTCTGTAATACCATGAAGCATAAAACAGTATTTCAACTAACCAAATACGAATGTAATATGCAAGTTTTGCACATTATTGTAGTTTGAAAAGTCGACTCTGAAGATTGGGTTAGTACTGTTATGTTCGCCTAGGTTTCGGAAGTGTACTAATCCTTACATTCTGTAATCCAAGGAACGTACCATATTCCACAGTATCATACTGATGCCATATATGCATAGCATGCAGGTACGAAATAAAATGATCATGGACATGGAGATCAAATGCAGATAGTACTTCATAATTATATTTATTACATTACGAAAGATAATATTTTATAATTCCGCATCTGCTTCATTGATTCAAATTGTAATATGTATCTATCAACTCCTTAGTATTCTTAACCATAGCAGCCTGTCTTACATATTGAAGGTATAAATCGGGTATATTTTCAATACTCGCTTACAATCAACTGCAATTCCACTATCTATACTAAAGTATTAGACAGTGCAACATATAATATATACATGCATATTTAGCATATGAATTAGGCTTAAATGATACTCATATTGTACAAAAATGAAGATCAAGATATATTTATTATTATTAAGAAGCACTAACGTTTCAACAATGATTTTGTTTTAAGATATTGACTTGTTAAAATATTTATCTATCAATTCCGGCTTATATCATAAGATCTACTGATTTTCCTAAAAATAAAACCCAATAAAACATCTATTCAAAGTGTAAATATTGACTGAATTTAGTAATTATTGATTTAGTTCAGATGCAATTAATTCATGTTTTCTTTGCAATGTTCCATTAGATACAACAGCTAATATTTGATAAGTAATGTATTTTTGATTAGGTACTAGTTTGACAATTTTAAGCAATATGTATTTACATATATTTTTTAACGTAAGGGATACGTCACAACGGTTTATATATAAGTTGCTACAAGAAGAAGAATAGGTACTTACACTAGAGAATACCAAGAGAGTCGTACCAAAACTTCACAAATACAATAGAAAAGCAGCAATTTCTCGCAAAAGTGTTTCTCTACATGTAAGAGAGAAAATGGACAGCGCAGATTGGAACGAGAAAGACAATTCTTCTAAGAAAATGCCTCGTTACCAACTGATGCTGGGTTACAATATTGGTAGGTTATGGAGGTGGGATAATTACTAGATGGGTGGTAGAAAATACCAAACGGAGAAACAAGTGCGGAGGTTCAACTGTCAGTTTCAGTAAACTGTCTGACATTTTAAAATGTAATTTTCTGTTGCATTGACAGCTTGAATTACTTGCGAGATAGAAATGCTGAAATAGTCTGCTTACATCAAATGCCTACATGCTTTGAGTTTCTTGCTTATTCTTCTTCTCTATTGGTATAATTTGCATACAAACATTAAATAATGCCTTATGAGCTAAGATGATCCTTGCTGGCAAACTCGATTGCCTACTTTTCACAGTTCCTTCATCAGGTGTACAGAAGGGTACAAGATATTGCGGAACAAACTAAACGTGTCTATTATGCAGTACATAAAGGTTTCTCTGCCTGACTTCCAAAGTTCTCGTCCAGCTCTCTGAGGAAGCGAGTTTGGCCAAATCGAAATAACATTAAAGTTAATACGAAAAGTTCATTGATTGTTCTTTAGTACTGAAACTTCGGATTGGTTGTAAAATGAAACAAATCAATTTCCAAACTCACTGAAGTTTTAAATTTACACCACTTCTTTACATCTAGTTCAATACCATCCAAGAATTGCAATTGCCTTAGCTTTATTCCTTAAATTCTATGCTAGTATTGGACCTGTTGCAAGGTTGTTCTCTGCCTACAAAAGAATCAGAAGCTATTTCAGAAGTAGTTTAGTGTAATAGAAACAGTGAGCGATCTGCGAATGCTGGCTATCAAGCACGGGAAAAGAGTGTTCTTATAAGGACTTCTCAGGGGATAAATTCCTTCATTGTACTCAAAATTGTTTGCAAAAAAATAAAAACGAAGTTCGTAAACGTCGGTTTTCAGCGAAAAATATATTTAAAAACCCTATTATATGCATAATATTTATACATGATTAAAGCTAAATCTTTATATAAACATGTAATACATACAAAATACTCCATATGGCCCATGCAAAATACTTCTAATCTGATTTTCTCGGCAATGACAAAAAAGAGCATCTTAGTGCTTTGCCAAATTAATTCTCAGACATAGAGTTTTTATTACAAAAAAAATATAAATCGAAAATACATTTTAAAATTGACGGACTCTCCTTGTAAGTTCAGATAGGTAAACAACTATGATTACATTTCATTTAAAATTCGATAAACAATCGCTTAAGAACAAAATATTTTTTTTCCTTTCAATTTCCAGTTTTTGCAAAGCAAGTTACACAATGTTTTTATATTTATTGTATCTTCTTTTCGGGTAATAAAATTTTATAAAAATGGGAAAGTCTACAAAATGATGAAACATTTACTTGATATTTCTGTAAAGAAGAATTTATTGAAATTAAGAATTTGGATCACAGGAGCACGAATATGTCCAATTCCGAACCTTTTAATCTGGTCGCTAAAGAATGGAGGACATTTCAAAATATTTAGAAAGATGGAAAGTCAGAATGACAATATAAGAATGGAGGACATATCTTCCAAAGAGAGGATGTCTGATGGCCCTGTCATGATTCACCCGAGGTCTCCAATCCAGCGGTGTTAAATATAACGTATCTTATTTGCGAACTGTACACTTCTGTTTATTGTCAAACAACATAAATTGTGAACGTTTTGATACTATACTTGAACAACTTACACTAGTCGTCACTGGAACAAAATATTATTATTTTAAAACGTAACTATAGTGTGGTGCAGGTCACAATGAAGATTTAATTTTTACAATCGATGGCTGTGTCCAGTAATTGCATAGACCCTAATTCTTTCTCAAAGTCAGTATCAGTCCTGTTTCTATGTTCAATGCTTTTCTTTTACTAGTTCAGCTCCCGTGTTTATTTTGACACTCACCAAACTAGTTACGTTACAATCTCTGGTATTGAGTTTTGCATAAAAAACTGTTTATAATTTATTCAGTTAGTTGTACTGTGTATTCAGTTTCACTGGTATATAGTATATTTTGGTATTGCATATGATATAATTTTTAACATATTTTTATATATACAAATAATACATTTACCATTGCTGTCAAAACATAAAAATTGAAAGATTTATTTCCCGTTTTCTTGTAGATTGTAATGTTTAGGCTGTTACTATATTAAATATAAACTGACTAAAATATAAATACAATTATAATTAATACAATATTTACAATTTATATGTAATCGAGGTTGATGAAATAACATATTTTGTTTCGAGAGGGTAAATTTTACCAGAACTACACTAATTACATGGCGGTATTCCAGTACCATGGGCCACGGTGGCTCAGTGGTAAAGGCATCACCTCTGTGGAGGAAACACAGTTTGATCCCGGCTCATGATATGTTGGCTTTGTGATGGACAACCACCGAGTGCATAGCCTTTCCCTGAGTGCTCCTGTTTCCGTCCACTTTCTTCATTCCACCAATTCTTTCATCATCATCCTTCCGGCCTAAACCAAAATTGTATAAGGTATTGTATTCAAATTCAAAATATTCTACCACAGGATAATTCCAGTAGCTAACCGCTAACAGAAGGCGGCCAAAATAGAACTAGTCAACCATGGTTGTGAGGTCACCCGCCCACCAAACATGTTAACATTATCTGTACATATAGTACTATACTATTGAAGATAAGATGTTCAAATGCGTTGTAGATATTTAAATAACTGTGCCATAAAATCAAATAATAATGTCCAAGCTGCAATTAAATTTGTATAACTCAAAATAGTTAAGACAAAGGCACATTTGAGAGTAACAGTTAAAATTTTCCGGGTATTTTATCAGATACTTACAGGATCTCTTAGGCGTAGATATAGCAGCTTATTTGAAGTTACAAAATATATTAAATTTAATATATTTTTCTTAAGTTCTTTTTATTGATTTGTACTAATTGAACAATTTTCTGAAATATTTCATTCAACGTGTTTTTGCAGATTCCAACTTCGTATCTGCGATCTTATGATGTAATTGAGGAACCACAAGACTTGCAGACTTCTATCGTAGGCTTAGAAATTGATACAGACAGTTCAAATTTTCGTGACGGAAAATTAAAATTAGGATGTGCTGCGACAATGTTCAATATATACAGAAAAACTAAAGAAATAGTGTTGCAAGAAGATACACCAAAACTAGCCTCCGTCCTCGGTTCCAGAGATGTACCACATCATAGAGGTAAGTAATAGGCAGAGTAATGTTCAAAATATGACTCCAGTAGTTGTATGATATTTCGAGTTTACCGGAAGAAAACAATATTTAAAGATATATTATTTTATAAACGCATGTAACTTTACATTGTTAAACTGATCAATATTTCTATAACTACGGTATTTACATAATTTTGTTCCTGTTTAGACAGATGCATACATTCGTTATTGGGGATAGAAATATGAACTCGCTGTTTTCTCGAAGTAAAGTATGGGAATTGCTTGAGTTGCAGAGGACTCTGAAGTATATATATTTCTACAATTGTAAAACAAGGAAAAATCTAGGGTACAATAACAAAATTAACACAAGCAGTATACTTGTCACCCAGAAAACCACTAATGGACGAAAAAAATCACCCTTAGAAACTTCATAGGAAATAATGTTTCTCCAAGGTTTCGAGATTTTATTTATATATGAGAGAGTGACTCGACACTTTACAATATTTGTATCCGTTTAAAAGTGTCAGAAATATTATTTGTGGTTTACGGAATGTTCTAACTTTGTTGTGCAGTATTAATATACCAGTATTATGAAGGATCATTCAATAGGTAATACCGTCCTTAGACTGGTCGTGGGAATGGAACCATGCGACGTGAGAATTATGAACAATAAGCACACCAAGACCGCGAGACGTGTGTATCCAAGCACGCAGTGAGTTTTCCCTCAAGTAAGTTCTTTACAGTAAAACATGTCTGGTTATAGCTGTGTCTAAAGAATACACATGTTAACATGTAATACATAAATACCATGACAGTGTCTGAGAAATGCATATACTATGTATTGGTTTTTGCTAGTTCCATTAGAGCTATTCAGTGGTCATAACGGCACAAAAGTTCAATGGTATTTGTCCGCAATTGTACAATTAGGTTCACAAAATTCCGATCTGGAAACACCAGTCTTAGTGATATGCCATCACAAAGGCGAATCCTCTAACCGGACAATCATGTTATGAGAGCAACTCTTAAGATGCATACACTTTAAACTTTTGAAGAATTTACCAAACTTCTCTATTCGATTAACTTGGCTATTTATTGCAATTCTCAGGATCGAGATTGTGTGTTCAAATTAGGAGAATGTGTACCATACTAGTTGACAGAAGAGTATAAATAGCTGTGTATGAACATTTGTAGTACGGGGTTAACTCGTAACACAAAGGAGACAATTTAGGGCAGACAAGTGGTAATTTTACTACAACATTAAATTTAAACGCCAAGAGGTGTCTAAAAGAAGGATGTGTAACGTAAACTGTTGAAAAGAACTTCAATCATAACGACTGTATAAGTTATGTTCTGTATTTGTTAAGATACGTGCGGTATATTCTGTTTTGAATTTATGCTACCGAATCGATCAATCACGACCGAGGTTAACTGTTGGCAGTTGGAAGGTATATGAGCTGCATTACTGGACATACGCCCTGCACCAGTCAATGCTAATACACGGAAATAACGACTGCCTTCAGTGCAAGGATAATCTGAGAGAAATTACAAATACCTGGATGAGATAAAGTTGCAACCCACTTATTCATCATTTACTTGACCTCCAGATGATAGTCTGTTTCGTAGTTTTCAAAACCAAAAGGGGGGGGGGGGATACTGCGAAACATGGAGGATAATGCGGAGAACATCAGCTGATATTTACTTGTCTATATCCAGGGTATCCTCAAGTGAGGAATTTAAAAATAGGGTTAAGGTTTAAAGAGCTCTGTAGATTAGGAAGCGCTTAAGATGACGGAAGATTATTTTACATGTACGCCTACTTTTTGTGTGTGTTAAAGGAACTACATTATTTACGGAATGGCCAAACTTCATGTCGAGGCGAATCAGCTTTCGTCGTACAGGACACATAATGTAAGGGTCTATTAAATAACCTCTGCAGTAAAAAGATGAGATATACTGTTCAGTTGATATGTTTGAAATATTAATTAGCTTATGTGGTAAAGCTTCCCCACAACGCTTTATTAATTTTACTTATATTTTCACAATCTCTTATATATCTTTGTTTAAGGTCTGTGTCATCCTCCAATATGAGATAATCGCATCCTTCTACGAGCATGTATCGCATTACATATTTTTAAAGATATTGAGGAGGATTGAATCAATAATTTTGGCAGGGGAATTTGAGAACATAAATTATGAAACTAGTAAATTTAGGTATGTTAGCGTGATTAGAGATTGAATTTGAGCCTGATCAAATGAAACCGCTTTATGAAAAGCCCTTGATCATCCGACATGTACTATCAATGCTGTTAATTTTTATCACTTTAAACATTTTGAAACACTGTACCTTTACGAATATTCATATACATATACAATCATATCAATAATTACATATAACGTATATAAAATAAATTAACTTGTGTTTGTTTTCCACCTTAATGAACTTGTAAATACATCAAATATTGTTACAAATATGACAACCTAATTTATTTCAAGATATTGTATTAGTTATTACAACTTTCCAAATATATTTGTGAAATTTCCTGTAGCTCCTAGATTATAGTATTAGTCGTTAATGTATATATAAAGAACAGTTATTCGGGATGTAGGCAAGAATCAATTTAGTTGAATTAAAGTTTCTGCATTTCTCTGGTGAAACTTCTTTAATTTTGGGTAATCTCAGATAGAATAGTCGAGAACGGGAATTATATCTTGTTGTGTGCCCAGTGCCAATCAGAAGTTCACAATGTTAACAAAATGATCATGGACATTGGGTATATCAGTACTGTCCCTTGCTTGTTGAGAGTAATCTTCGAAGAGGTAATTTACTAGGATAATATTACAGTATTGCTTGGTATATACGCCATAATTTGATAACGTCCGGATTTATTACTTTATTGCCACCCGTTGTGCATATACTCGTGCAATAGCTTACGTTTAGTTACTTTGAAACCATCTTATAAGTTTTGCTCGAATCGTCATTAACAAATCCGTTATTTCTGCCTATTTTAACATGATTGCTGTAGGAGAGACAGCTGTAGAACTTCCAGACAGATAAATTTGACACATTTAGTTTAAGGTACTACATGAAACACAAGCATTGGGTATCTGTATTTTTTGTATCTCATGTTTTTCCTTTCATTAACATTATTTTCTGCCCCTATTCATAATTGTTCATTTTGGAATGTTCATAGTTATCATAGATTCAGTCAAGGTAAATGCACCAGTAATGGACACTTTAATGATATTTTCTCAGTTATAATTTTTACTCAAAGATTACATACTAATCAAGGTTATAATGTTTAATGTTGTTTTCGATTACATTATTGTTTCCTGGAATTCCACCGAATGATCACCGAGTTCGAGAATAGCAGTCGATCATCCTTACTGAGGTTTTAGTTTTCCCGCTAAATCCAATAAATCCGATCCAATACTAAAACAAATCATTTAATTAACGGGCATCTCCAAGTCCATCATTGGGAAAAATAGAATGAAAGAATTTCTTGTCAAACTTATTGTCATAAATAGTAAATTGTCATTCTCAAGTTACAATAAAATAACGAACAGCATTATAATTTGTTCCTCCGAATGGCGGAGAGTTTAACGTATTCGCTTTCTGCGCGTATGATCATTGCTTCAGTTTCCGCTGAATGCTATTGAACGGAGTAGTTCGGAGACTTCTTTACCAAAAACTAAAAGTTTTGTCCTTAGAAGCTGACCAAGTCGCATAAAGCGTTAATAACTTAATGAA
This sequence comes from Lepisma saccharinum, assembly GCA_022664845.1. NCBI lineage: Eukaryota > Metazoa > Arthropoda > Insecta > Zygentoma > Lepismatidae > Lepisma > Lepisma saccharinum. The sequence goes on from JAGDQP010011624.1 coordinate 22,815, forward strand.
CCATAGACTTTGATTTAAGGCCATTTATGAATAGTGAGTGTTCAAAACTGGACATAAAAAATACTTTGGCGTACCGGTAATGGATATTCTCTACTTTGCATAACACATCTAACTTATAACTGGTTTGGCCATTTATATACCTCAAACGAAGTCATTTCATAAAACATAATAGTGCAAAACAACAAAATATTTTTTTTTGTAATTTCATAAGTATAAACGAAAGCTCTTACCGTACTCACTGGCTTTACGCAAAGCATGGAAGACTAGATGCGAACATGGAACTAACATCAACATTATGTCAGAAATATCAGATGAAACGAATGACGAATGAATAAACAGTGGCAGAAGAACATACTAAAATATTTTTTCCAGGTAGGTGAAATGATTCCTGCCCTAAAGGAAAGCTTATTTTACCACTATTGTTTTCAATGCCCATTACTGGAGCATTTAATTTATAATATGACGTGGTATTTAAATAATTGGATACTTCTTAGCGGTGAGTGTATATATCGAAGTATAAAAAGTCCATTAGAACTTAATCAGGATGAGAAAATAAAGGAAGATGAAGATAAAAGAGCTAGTGGCATACTGCTGCTTGTGGTGATAAGAGTCCTCGAGGAAGAAACCCACTGCTTTGCCTAGAATGTCTTGTCAGCAGTCTTCTCGCCGTCGATAGTCACCGTTTATTAACCTTCTCTTGTTCGTCTCATCCCGTACTCAGATACAGGCACATACACACATTTAGAAAAGTCGCATCACAAGAGATTCCAAGTAGCATAATCCCTTTCTCCAAAGAACCCCATGAAAAAATAAAGTCATTACGTGCCGCAGTCTTCAGCAGAGGGAAGCACATCGATACGTAATAGCTCCCAATATATCTTTGTGTACCACACGTATGATTCCTTCACTATCTTCTTCATTTTCTCATTTTAATTTCCTGCTCCCAAGTGAGAACGAAAATAAGGCTAAAATGACTTCGGCAAAACACAAATGAATGAAAGAAAACGACATTTAAAGATTGGTTATTTAACTTTCCTTTTTCCCTACCATAAAATTTACTCATAATTCATGTATACTATTTATTATATACACCTAAGGAAACGCTTATATAATATACAATCATATGCAAATAACATTAATTATCACAAAGCTTTACGGTTTCATATTATTTTTGAGAACCATCTGATGTTACGCCTTACCATTGACAATACCTACATTTTCTCACATTGCTTGAAGATTAATTAATTAATTTTTAAGCTATGTAAACAAGTTGCTCTGCTTGTTTTATTTTGGCGTACTACATATTCTTAGTATCTGCCTTGGTGAATCAATTGAGACTTTAATGAATGTCTCCTCTGCTTTTATTTGCTTTTAACGTTAACTAGTGTTATACTGTTATACAATATGTACAAAAATCTCCCTGACCTTGTTCAAGAAATTTGTATATATAGAAAAAACACGCTCCTGATTCCTTATTTGCTGTAATATTTAAAAATTAAGGTACGAAAGATTTGGATATAGATTATATAATTCTTAAAGAGAGAACTTTATACGTTGTATTTAAAGTTCAGGTGCTACACAGAGATACAGCGTTTAAAGTCACGTCATGTATAACATATCGTTTGTTTATTTGTTCGAATATTAAATATGTTTACTATTTTAAAAATATTATCACCGTTAGCTTGGTTAACACATAGAAGTTTTTCAGAAGTTTTTCGCATCATTAACTGTGAAATAATCTGAAACATATCTGAAAAATTAGACAATCAAAGACGCCCTGAAATTGGCAGTAACTGCACTATTTGCACCAGCTAGCATTCGGCTTTTATAAATACAGGGAATTAAAGGGGGGGTGAGAAGCCTGAAGAGAGATTTAAGAACGTGTTATTTAGTTAATAGTTGAGCTTCTTACCAACTGGACCAAACCTATGAAATTCTAGTCATAAGAGAACAGTACAAAGTGTCAGAAGCGCATTACCTGAACCTTAGGATATGAACTAAGTTCCTCCCATGATTTTGGCTCATTTTAGTCACATTTGTGCTTTACAATTAGGGATTGGAATCTCCATTCATTGGAATGTTTTTCATTTCCGCTCATATAGATGATCACAATAGAGTCTCCTAACACTTGGATAGAGCTGCATCTACTGTTAGTGAGAGTCAATTCTTTCGCTCAGCCTGCATATATTTGAATGAAAATAAATGCAACACTAGAAGAAAACTGCGGAACTTTCATGGGAATTCCTGGCAACGACAGTGTTGTTTATTTGTCAAATATATTGCATTAAAAGTGTTCTCAAGAGGAACGTTCATTTCCTTGTTACAATTTAGTTCATTAGGCAGGTCAAAGTGGCAAATTTGATGCCTACAAACTTTGCAGTAAAATACATATGACTAAAGCTCAAGGATCCGCCTAGTCTGCAATCTCACTCTGCATTCTGGTCTCTTCTTCTGTATTATGCAATGAAGTTGAGGTTATATAAGGGTAGGGGACAATAACTAATTAGGGATCAACATCATGGACACAATTGAAATCTGGAACGCCGACATATCTTCTATTCGGTTTTCTTACCGAATTTCTTAGAAGCTGTGCTCGTCTAGTACCAGTACGATATCCTCAATTTTTACACATTGGTAGCAGAAAAATAACTGTAATTAGTAATTAGCAAGTACACTTGTGCGGATATATAAAATTGGCATTCGTTAACATCGATTTTGCAATGCTAAACTAAGTGCTTACGCAAAAGTTGGCCAATCCAAAGCAACGCCTTTCATATATGTCTATGGTAGAGTGAAATCCTAATACTTTATACAGAAAAATCTCGAAATATTATTTTGGTTTCAAAAAGGCTTAGAGAAATTGAAAGTAAATACTTATTAATTGTTACTCTGTTGAAGGTGCTACTTATAAGATAATCTTTACAATGGTTGTAATCTTCAAGTCAATAATATTGAATCTCGATTTTTTTGTTTTCAATCGGGCAATAGTCTGATATTGCCTAAAATACTTCTGTGAAGTCAGTTTTCACATTAAAGTACTCCTGCTTGGAGAAAAAATATGCAATATTGATAGGGTGTGGTTGTTTGAAGAGTCCTGATAAATCCTTTTTTATACAAAATTATTGAGAAAACAGGAATCTTAAATACGTACTGGAACTGCTACATGACATTTTCTGGGAGAGGTATGACCATTCTGCAGTAGTTCATATTCTCAGTAGCACATATTATTGTATTACATGCAGACATACAGGTTTTTGTCCATTAGTATCCTGGAAGGCACAATATTCCATGAGAAGACAGAAACAAAGACATAAAATATATAAACTATTAGACATAAGCATTTGTAGAGCAGGGAAAATGATGAGGGAAGAACGTCGGTCTGGGTCTAGTTCGAATCTAGTCGTCATCAGATTAGTGTGGCTGAGAACAATCCCGGGAAAAATCTCAATAGGGTGGAGGGTAGTTGGATCCCATGATCTTTCGAAGACGAGAGAAAGAAAAATAGAACAAGAAAGGGATATAAAGGTTTGAATGGTTCTAAACGTAATACATTCTCCATTAATTTAAAAATGATAAGAATATTCAAAATTACAGCGTATAATTTGTCTTTCAAGTCGTTTTCCTAAGAGTAGTGTTACTTAGAGTACGTATACACAGATTTACAACCATACTTTTTAGATATGAACATTATATTTCCGATGTTGAAGTTTAAAAGTTAATAAAGGATAAAGTTAAAAGTTAGATTAACATTTACGTGCTTGGCGAATATGACACTAATTTCCACTGTTACGATCCGAATGCATTTCGGATATTACTAGTTACAAAATAAATGCTTCATTATTACTTCAAATCTACTTTTGAAACATTAATATTATCTCCTTAAATTTGAAAATAATGTTCGTTTGTTGTAAATTTGCTGTAAACATTCCATAAAACAAGTTCAGTTTAAATCTGCCTCATGTTTTATTTACATTCCAAATGAGTCTGAAAACTGTTTCGACAGGGTTTGCTATTAGTCAGAGACCCGAATGTCTATATGGTGTGGGTTCTGATTAAATCTGAGATGAACACAACATTATGAGATGGTATTTGTCACTAAAGTCAGTCAAGCTATACCATATATTTATGAAATAATCAATTTCTCTAAAAATATAGCACGAAATTTGTATTAAATATGTTCTTTTTTCTTTCTTTCAGCTAGAGGCTCTAACCTGAAGGCCGGAGTTTATGTTTTCGTGACATTCTCAATGGCCCTGATCTACTGTTGGAGATAGCACAGCTGTGAAACAACATAGTGATTATGTATGAAATTCGAGTGAAATAAAGATTGAAACTAAAAGAGTAGAATCTAAGAGTGTTAATGCCCGCTAACCCCGGGGAAGGTGACTACTGACAGTATATTGTCCTTTCTGCGCTGGCGCTCCAACTTAGTAATTTGGATGGAATGAAGGGACCTTCTATACTGAGAGCAAACAGTCTGATGTGATTTTTTTTTCAAGATTTGTGCACATTGAGATACCATAATTTGTTAAAACATTCGAAAATAAAGTTTATTTTAAATATGAAAGATTTATGTTTTATTTGTATGATTATTAATATCGTAACTGAAATTATGTTATTAGCCTGGCCTAGATTATTGATGAAATTGTGGTGAAATTGTTGAGACCGATGCAAGAAAACAACATTATGTTGTTAATTTGCTGAATTAGAGATTTTATATTAAAAGAAGGAATTGCAATCTTCGTAATATAATACATAATATAAATCGTTCAGTAGTACCGATCAAAAAAGAGATGATCATGAAATGTGATTTCTCCTGAAACAAATTTTTATGTTTAACTTTTTAATTTACTCTTTTGTATTTAATATTTTAAAAGCTGTTACAACTTGTGAAATATTTGTGCGCATGTAAACCTTTCTTGCACTATAGGAGTTTCGACTACATTGTTGAATATAGAAGTTAGGAGTTTCAACTATATTGGTTTACAAAAATGGGCTACCTCTTTTTTCCCTATACCTTTCAATTCTAATCGAATTGAATTTGACTTACTTATTTCCTTCGGGTAACTATGGCTCAGTTCGGGATATGATAGGAGAAAGGATGTAGGAAGGCGTCGGCAAGGGTTTAAGTTGGAGGTAGCATTGTGGTATTTGCTTCGTGGGTCGAAGGAAGGTCTCTGCGGGAACCTCCATCTGGATGGTCAGGGGCTGCTGATGTACTAGCGCAATACTAGTTGTGCAATATGTCGAAAGTCACGTACGCGTTGATAGCAAATTTGGTGCATTAAAATGTACAGAAAATCCTTTAGTGCCAACAATAATTATAAATGGAAACCATATTTTCAAATCAACTACTAATAGGTTGGCATTTCAGCCATTCGAAAGAACAATGACGATTCGAAGTTTTAGAAGGATCGCCTATTTCCAAGATGTGAGAATTTTTATAAATCTATTACCGAGTTTTAATGATCTGTCAGGCTGAATTCCATTCAGATAATGAATGATTAACAAATGTAATTCTAACAAATATACTCTACTATAATAATTAAAACTACTGTAATTTAAATGTAGGTTAATATTAACAAGACGACTTTGGTGGAGGTAGTATGTTTTGGTGAATTTTAGTGGACAGCTACTTGCAGTGCGGAACCCTAAGCTAATATACCAACTTGAACTTATTAAAATAGTACTTTTCAAAATATATATTTGCTGTAGTTAAAGAAATTAATGATCAGCAATCAGTTAATAAGTTGGACGAATTATAAGCTTTTAATTGAGTTAGCCGAGGAATATGCGTTCTTCAATGTTTTCGTGTTGTATGCCCCAAGTAACCTTCAAGGGCAGCCTTCTAACTCCTCAACTACGTTAGATAGAGATCTATAATTATCTAAATAAGCGTTTATGACCTCTGAGAACGTTTGTAAAAAATCAAGAAAATCATATTTTTACGGGTACAACTAGCTTACTTACTATGTTCCAGCTCAAAATTACACTGCCCAGAACACGAATAAATATGGTTAAGATGGCTTTATGTAACATAGCAAATATTCATTTCTTAATAAAGGAAAATAGATAGTAAATGAAAAATAAATTTCACAGCTTGAAAAATGAATACGGTGCGAAAATGTCAATAAATTCATTGAAAACGATAGTGTGTATAAATTTGTAAAACACGTTATCTAAAATTGGAAAGCAGTGGTCGTTGTAAGCATCTTACTAAATAAGAGAACATATAATTTATACTTCTTTCTGTCGAAGAAATATGGAGGTCAGATTTTATTGTTACATGAGGATATGCACAATTAGGAAATTAATGTTAGCAACTTCTCTCCCATAAACAACTTTCCCCTCCTCATGTATTTTCTCTGGTCTTTCTAAGAGCTACGAGAAGGGGATTTTCTTGTTATATGGACCGGAACAAATGGTTAAAGCTTCCCAAGCTGCTGTTAAGAATTGTCCGCTTATGTTAAATGTTCCTTGCAGACATTGTGGCATTAACTACCTAAGTCCGATAGTGTGTTATACTCTGTGAAAATGCTCTTGCAAATCTCTTTTCATCTTTTTCCTTTTTCGCTGAGGGAGAGATAGATAGGAGAAGAACACGGATGAAAAGTTTTGGCAAGCCGTAAGTATTGCATCTATATATCCCAATCGATTAGAACGACTACGAACACTCCGACTTTTTTCTACACCAACTTTATATTAACGGTGCATTGCACGACATATAATTCTTCAGACATTTAGCAATAGTGATAAGGGACATATCTGTCTTTTGTATTATCAGCTGAATACTTAATCCTCCTACTGCTGCCATTACTGATTCAAATAACTCTTGACGGATGCATTATTACCAATTTTAAATGTTTGTTTCTAAAGCGTCCTAAGACCACACTGCTGCTATGAAATTTAAACTAAAACCACGTTTTCATTTGGGGTATTCATGACACCGTAAGCATGTCTTCTATATTACAAAACATATAAGATATTGAGATGATATTTCTGCACATTATCTTAAAGCCTCGTGCCTCTCCTTTCGTTTAACATACACTTATCTCTGCAAATCTGAATACTCTGGTAACTGAGGCTGTTCAAATGAAACTAGTGCAAAGTGATGGAATTCCGAATCTTTATTGAATCACTTGTGACATCAAAATGAAACATGTAAATATTTGACAATTATCACTATGCTCTCTGTAACATTTCAGGACGAATTGATATTGCATGTGAAAACGTCATCCAGCAGATTATCTTAAAATCAAATGATTTTGAGGAGAGTAAAATGTAAAAGACATTTAACTCCGTGGCTACCTTGAATCGTTATCTTTGAGAATCAAAGTCAAACAAAGGGTTGAACAAAACTATTAAAATCAATTCCAATTATACTGAGGTATTGCTGGTTTTTTTACAGTTTCATAATGCATACCTCAAAGAGCATATGCGTTCTCAGGGGCCATAGTTCTGTGTTGATATGAGAAGTTTTAAATTTATTTGTTTGTCCAAATCCCAGATAATTATTGCTAATCTCAGTGAATTTTTGATGGGCCCGCAAAATTTGACTTTCACACAAATGCTTGTTTTTTCTTTTCTTCTGTTGTACCATAATTTTGTAACAGGGGACAGAAGACGTTCTTGCAGCTGTACAAAACTCAACCTATTGCTTACTGCAGCAAAAGCTCAAGCCATGTTTTTTTTTTTGCTACTATAGACTTTTGAAGTCTTTCAATAGTAGTTACGAACCATGATTGTCATGGAAAAAGATACATATATATATATATATATATATATATATATATATATA
>JAGDQP010011624.1:30712-52518 GCA_022664845.1 Lepisma saccharinum
TAGTAATTTACACGAATCGTGTCATAGATTTCCTTGAAAAGCAAAAGTATAGAAATATACAAGTATTTTTGTTGAAGGTGTAAGAAGTAACCTAGAAGGTAGTGTCGGGATCACCCCAAAGCACCTAATATTAGAATTATATATACTCTTTGAGTTTGTAACATTGTCTAAAGGAAATGTATCTACCTGTGCACGCACACGGGTTTACACTTTTAAAGTGTTCAATGAATTCGAACTCAATGATAAAAACTTGTTCACAAAAACTAAGAAAACGAATCTTTTATTTTAAAACATGGTCACTTTAGTAACGTTTTATGGACAACTTATATTTTAAATACAATTCTGTTCTTTCACAAATACGAACACAATCTCATAAATCTCCACAGATTCAGTACAGTATAAGACTCGTCCTTAACCATTTTTTTATTTCATGATCTGTCTATTATGTAATCTACAGTGTTGCAAGTTTATAAGTGTCAGAATTATCCAACTGTCGAGAATACACAAAATGACCCTACTATCTTTAAAGTTATCAATTTAAATCAACCGAAATATCTTACATCAATTACAAATGACAATATACTTATGTGCACCGCTTAATACAATAATACAGAGTGTGTAACCGCCCATAAAATTATTTTTATCTTATCTTACAGACTGTGAAGAAAGGACTCTCATTTTCAATATTTTTAATTTTCTTGGTATTAACGTTTGTAACAAAGTTAATATTCAGGGCTTCTCCACGTAATTGCCAACCTTGTTGAAGAAAAACGAATTACATTAGCAAGTTTAAAAGTACAGGAGGCCCCATGAGTGTGGAACGGACCATTTGTATTCCAAACGATAAAAGGCAGGAAAGTGTTCATGATATAAGTGTCCAATTTGGGTGGGGCCACATTTATCAGTATGATTGACAACACCATCCGCCATCTAGAAATAAAAAAATATATTGGATTCAACTCAGAAATTGTAAATGGGAATACGGTTATGCAACACATGAATCTGGGCTAGAGGTTTGAAAGAAACACGATGGCTAAAACCGTTTTACGATATATTTTATCGTTAAAAAGTTCTGTGTCTCTTGAGAACAAATTCCACGATTCTCCATAATTCTGGAACAGTCCATTCAAGATAAGAGATAAAAGACTGGGAGGTTTCCATGGTGTAAGTATCGAGTGTGAGTGACGCAATATTTGTTAGGATGGTGGTCAACAGAATCTGCCATCTTGAAATCCACTATATTGAATTTAACTCAGAATAGGGTCATGTTTGAATGACTGCAGAAGACTCCTGTATTCCTGACCCATAACAATTAAAATGAGTTATACGCTTCGATACATCGAAGCATATGTTGAACATGCGAATCCTCGGTGGTTGGCGCCATAATGATTGCAACGTTCCAGGAAACAATGACGGAAGTCACAAACATGGAACCGGAAAGCCAAAAGATGACGTTAACCTGGACACCATCCTGGCTGGATGGCATCACTGGGATAGAACCCGACTCAGTTATATCCGCGTTTCAATACAGAAGAGGGTCAAAAATGAAAATATAATCTGCAATAAATAGAACGTGCAATAGCCACAGAGCAAATGCTCAAGATAAGAGGCCGATCAAACAAGGCGGGTATGAACCAGCTACCGTCCCGCTTCTGACACACAACAGATAACGCCGGATCAACGAGAATCATGCATGGGCACAAGCGCTACGGAAGGTGAAAAGGATAGAAGAAATAAACAGCGAAGAAAACAAAGGGGAAAGTTTGGAGGTCACTCGATTATACTTGCTCATTCAAGTTAGACTTGAAGAGAAGGCAAACATTTTCATCCAAAGCACGGTTGAAAGTATTAGAAAACAACATAAAAGCTTGTGAAAAGGAAGTCTTATAAAAAATTTAAGCTTTACATCACAATTTTTTCTCATAGGCCGAGCTACTGGGGCACTATGGGATGAAGAAGAAAATTTTAGCATGCGCAGGAAACAAACATCATGGCATCGCAGAGAAAAAATAAGAAGCATGAAAAGTATCGGAATTTTAGTGGTCATTTGCAACCAAGTTTTAGTAGCAAGCACAACTCACGGATATATCGCAAAACGGCTAACAGAAGTTCACACAAGCTAACACAAGTTTCCTACCCTAACGCGAAAAAAAACGGAATTCGACATAAACTCCGCAAGAAAAAGCCCTGATTTGAAGTGATTTCGACACTGCCAACTGTCATTCACCAAGACAAAAAACACATCACAATCCTTCATCTAATCTCATTCCGCCAACGATAAAACATATTCTCAACCAAACAAACTAGAAAAACCTGGATCGCACTTTCGAACTTCCGCCAATAGTATCACTACCAGGTGAAGCAATTAATTTATGCGCGAGAACTGAATAAAATTATCTTGAAACATCGTGAAGTAATTTCGATAACTTTGTACTTATTAGCTAACAAAAACATCTAAACCACTTGAATACTGACTTCCGACTTACTAGTGTCAGAGCAACCTAATGTAAAAAGAAAACTGACCTTTTCGATTAACGTAAAATTTTAGTTAAAAATACAACTTAAACTGAAACCCAAACTACCGCGAAATATTTGCAGGATATATCACCAAGTTTATTCAAATTTGGGCTTTATCTGATATATTGCTCTTAAATAACATGGTTACTATCATGCTTCATAAGTAACTAGTTAACACTGGGTTTATATCCATTACATTTCCAATAGCGAAATATGTTGTTAAAAGGTCATTTCCCCCGACAAGTTTTCTTGCAACAATATTTAAATAAAGAAGAAGCTACAAATACAGGCTACCACTTTTGTTTTTCGAATATCTCCAAGATGGTCCAAGGAATGTACTAAACAAATACAAGTATAACTGGGATAGGTTTACTTTATACTGTAGTTGCAAATGTAGATTAGAAACCCACGACTATGATATTATACACATATTTTACAGAGATGTCACAACCTTGACCTTTGAGACACTGGTCTAAATATGGGCTACCCTTTAAAGTTACCTTAAGTAAGTAAAGACAATTTTAAAAGTTAAAAATAATGTTCCAGAGTAATATATTGATGATAAATGCATATTACAATAGTCAGTAATAGTCCTTGTTTTCTGCACCAACGCATCCATTATATGCTCACATCGAACACATAATACACATAACCCATAGATCTCCCTGTGTGTTCAGAGAATATCCTGACGCAGAATATACAATTCGTATCTTCATCATCTGGCTTTTCCTGTGCAGCTGGCGTTCAAAGTTACTATCTTCATCATCACAAGGATCGAGATCAGAAAACATCATCTTGGATTCTTCTGAATCTAATTTTTGTCTTGTGAATTCTATTATTTTTCGTTCTAGTATATTTAATTTTCTTTAATTATCCAGCTCTTTGCTCAACTTAACAAAAATATAATGTATTCTTACATTTAGTAGATTCTTTCTTTTCCAAAGAATCCACAGTTGTTTTATAGTATGGGTTATCCGTTATAACAGTAGCACTTCCTCGTTCTCTAAGTCGATTGCTGACTTTTTTCTTTATGACAGGGAGTGTTGAAATCTGAAAAGGACTTAATGTGTCTGGAATTCCAAGTACTGTGTTTTAAGAGAAGGAGCTTTCTTAAAAGATGAAGATGTAGGTACTCAAGGTAACTCATATTTAGATGATTCATAGAGGTTGTTTCGTGACGCAACAGCAGTCAATACACAATATTAAGTATTCTTTGTTATATACTGACTACAAGTGTTGTCTATGAGGAATACAACTTACCTTATAAACCATTTGATAATTAGGTTTACTGTGTTTAAAAAGCTAAAACGTTCCCATTATTGAAAGCAGGCACAACATACAAATAAATCAACCGCATCCAACTCTTTGTCGCTAACTGAATTCCATCACGACCTTCGTTCTTGGGGAAATGTTTCACACTTTTGTCACCAGTCAGCAGTACTGCGCAAGCATATACAAGTCTAAAACATCTAGTAACCTATATTTGGACTAACGACTATATTTGGACCTTCTCCTCTATTAATACAGGACGGGGAGCAAACTTCGGACAAGAAACAATTTTGAACATATTTCTATATGAATACAGTGACATAACAAAGATTAATTTATCACTTTAAACGTTGTACAGAAGTAGATTTAAACTTAACATATAAATAAACTTCTATTTTCTAAAAACAAGAAGGTATTCTTCAATATGTTTCAGAGTAATAAGGATAGAAATGAAATTTCTATTTACAGCTATCGAGATACTTAATTTTCTTTAGCTCAACAGCACCAAACCATTTAGATTAGGCTTTTTGATACATCAAAGGGAAAAAAGAAAACAAACAAATAAAAGCGGCACTATCTTAACACGTTATTTTGACATTTAGAACTATTTAAATTGCAGAGTGTTTCACAAAACTCGACAGTAGGCCAGCAGGCCTTGCAGCCGTGAGGTCTGAGACTTTAGTACAAAGGCTCAAAGGTCCCGGGTTCGAGTCCCTGGAGAGGCATGGGTGTGGATTTTAACTGATTGTAAATCCAGAACGTTTCAAATTCGAGATTCGAATGCTGTATTAACTTATGGTAACGTAGCGAACATACGCAAGAAGTTTCGGACAGGGCCCGAAACGTAGAGCTGCCTTCTATTTGAATTCCAGAACTTCAGGAAAGGTTAACACATTTTAACTATAATCAAAACACCAAACTTATATGTTCCAATTCGCAGTACAAGGATAAAATCGAAATTAAAATTGTATTTATGGCACCAGTGTAAGTACTTGTGAACTTAACCCTCGGACATGAGTAAATAGGTCTCTCGAGTGGATCTTTGCCTACATACTTGAGATTTTGGAATATTTGGTCAGTAACCTTGCCTACCATTTAGGACGTCATGATTTCAAAATTGATAATACGCATAATTTCTTCCGCTCATCTTCACCAAGATTTAAAAGTTTACTTGCATACCCTAGAAACGCATAATCTAGAAACTGAATATCTCAAATCTCGAAGTAGATCTCATTTATTTTAGCTGATACTCCAAGACATCTGAACTAGGGATGTGCTGGAGGGGGGTTTCAGGGGCTCGCGCGATCCCTTTGTTAAATATTGATATTTCTTCCAAGCCCTTAGTTAAATAATTTGAAGCACACTCCTGCTGCAGCGAGGTAAAACAAGGGGCTCATAAGTGTTCATAAATTATGTGCAGCACAAACCTGATCTGAACTCCAATAATTACTAACTTTATCAGATGTATTTTCGGCGAAAGTGAGGTGAGGCTGCCTTAACAGTCTCTTTGACGCCCCCCTCCCCTCCACATTTTATCTTTTTTGAAAGCTATTGAAAGACGAAATACAATATTACAATTTTGGAAAGTATGCTAATTAGTGCTTATGAAACTCTGTGATATGAAGTTAAAAGTGCTTTTAAAAGTATCATTCATAGCAGAGATAATTGTCAGACAGCGAATTATGACGTCATAAGCCAGGCCGTTAAATAACCTAGCTAGAATTGAATACTTTAAAACACTTATATCACTGAGATCCATAAGCGCCAATGAGGGTAGTTTCCAAAATTGTAATGTTGTCTTTCGATTCTCCATAATTCTCAAAGAAGAAAATGTAAAAAATGGAGGAGCCGTGGAAAGAAGGCAACAAGGTTTGCAAAAGTATCTTTAAACTAAAATCACGTGATGATTACCAAGTTCTCCTCCAATTACAGCCAAGGAGAGGTAGGCTTGAAAAAGTAGAATATCATTCCTGATCATTTGAAGCTTTGTCTCTTCTATAGTTAAATTTTAAAGTGTTCTTTCTTGCTTATTTTTGATTATGATGTATTGAACCGCTTAGTAGTTACTGCTGAATTTGGTTCAAGTTCTGTTTAGAAGATTTTTTAAATATATTCCAACAATACGCTTATACAAATTCGTTATCATAGTGACCAAACTGGAACTTCATGGAGCACATAATTCTTCCACAATGACCGTGACGTGTCTTATACCATCTGGGTTGAAATGACAGACACAAATACACTAGATTCGAACAGTATAGGGATCAACATATGTTACTGAACCCCAAACACGAACAAAGTTACTCGCACGATTTACGTCATTTGTTAATCACTTTTTAATTTGTCAATTAAGGATCAAAATTCCCATTCATTGGGAATATGTTCCATTTGTGTGAAAGCAAACGATCAAGATGGTGTCAAGCAAACATTTTATGTTTAATCAACACCGTGTGTTGTGTTGATGTAAGACAAAAACGTGGTACTCACGATCGGACACCGAAAATGTTGAATTAACCGATACATTTTTTACTGTGCACTTATTGTTTTAATAACTTCCTCAAATAGGCATTTAGGGGTACCTCGTAATACACAAAGAAATCCAGACGATAACGTGCATAATTTATTTTTCATTTACTATTTTGTACTACATGTATGAGTCATATTTTCAAAATAAAACAAAAGGGTAGTTGACAGTTATGTTTCTCCAAGTACAACTTTGAAATATTTCTTTCTCGACAATATTGTTATTTAAGACAATTTTACTGTACACGAATTTAATATTTCTGTTCAAAGAGCTCGTGAAAATTTGACGCGTCTAGGCTAGAAAGTAAATCATATAAAATATATTTTTAATTTGAAGTTTCGTAGATTTGGAGTAAAAGTTAATGGAATTGCATTTTCATTAGGACTTTGAATAGAGACAATAAAAGGTACATAACCAGAGCAAATACATAACAAGGAATATCACAGTTCGGGAAAGTGCATTAACCTAGCACACACAAATTTGTTTGAAAATCAGGTCAGGTCTTTTGTACGTTGTGAGCCAATTCCATAATTTGTTTACAATTAGCTTAGGATCTAAGGACGTATTCAGTTTATAGATGCTAAGTTGATAACAGTATTCCTAAAATAAACGTTTGCGACTCAGCATCCTTAATAAAGCAAGTCAAAGCCATATGCAAATCTAAACACCACAAACTTGTGGTATAATGTCCATACACTATAAGCAATTAGGTGTACTGGACAACTAGGTCAGATGCATTACCACTACACGGATGTTAACGACAGCTTCCCTACAATAAATAATTCCAGATGTTTGTGTATCGTTTATATACAATAATTGTGCATGCACTCCCTGCGTATATACAAAACAAGCTTGCTAGATATTGCGAGTCTCTTAAAAGACACTAAGAATTTCTAATTACCCAGTTTCGGCTCTAAATATTTGTGAATCATTAAGGCGGGGACATTAAGGTGTTAATATTAATTAAGTGAGACAACCTTTACGTAAATAACTATTTTTTAACAATAGCAATACACTTACGAGCACAGCCAATAGTTTATATTTTTCTTTGAGAAAATAATGTTAACACAGATGCCCTCTGTACACAAAAGAACGTATTATCACATGCATTTATTCCTCCTTGTTGCTCGTTTCAAGTTTAGTGCTATGTTCATCGCTGCATATCATTCTAAAAACAACAGAAGCGATGGTTTTAAAGATAAAACCAAAGCGCTCCTATAACATTACAATTTAGGAACTATCAAATTACTATTTTTTTAAATACACATTTCAATTGATTTAAGGCCCTCTGGTGCGTATTGCTTGGGTAAAACCTTGGTAAACTTGATTTTTATGTGGGCCAGTCTAGTAACTAAGGACTTCCGCCCGTCACGATTCGCCCTTTATCTATTAAAATCCACACACATGCCCCTGCCGGGACTCGAACCTGGGAGCTTCGAGTCATTGGCCCACCGCTGTAGACCGCATGCCTGCCCGGTCGGCGCGTATTGCTTAGGCTGGGATTGGATGTATGGCTACCCGGCATTTACTACTGGAAATGAAAACTCTGGGATTCCTCAGTCAGAATGGTCGGCAGTGAAATTCAAACGCACAAAGATACCCATTTCCTGTCCAATTGTGCAATGATATTCTCCAAGAGTAGCTATTTCCACCCTTATTGCTGTTCCTATTTTTGATAAAAATTTGTCAATTACTTAAAAATTCATGTTCAGCCATTTTAAAAAATTGAAATGTAATTAGTATTTAACACACCAATTTCATGTATTATCTACTTTGGACACAAAAAGCTTTCGAGTACAAGCAAATTAATATACTGAGGCTGAGAGAAAATGACAACTGATATGTCAACTTTGTGTAAATATTGTAAATAAAGCGTGATAATATCTTCTAATGAACAAAATGTTTTTAAACTAATTTGGCACAAATCAATTGCGACGACAATAAAGCTGAATAACTTATACAAACATTTATCATATGATATGAATATCATGTTTCTCTATTCTACTTTTTTCTTTGCCACTTTTCTTATTTTGAATACTACGCTTCATATATCTTTTAATAGGGCATATGTTTCACTTGTAGTTTTGTGGCTGTAGTAGGCTTAGCAGTCGTTAGTAAATGTATGATACTGCAGCTGGAAAATAAGAAATGACTCTGCTGAAGCCGAGTGGAAACCCATTTCTGTCATTACCAGGAGGAAACAGCTCACTCCCTTGCGCCATGTTTCTTTGTTATATAAGAGGGTAACAAAAGACGTAGTTGCATAAAACTGAAAATAGAGTGCGGGAGGAAAATGAAATCGTCTATCCCTCTCTCCCTGTAAACGTCAATCGGATGGAGATCCTCTACTTTCAGTGCTTATGGGCGACTGAGAAATATCGTATGTGGGGTTACAAAATCTATTTTGCATAGTTTGTAGCAGGAAGACTATGTTCATAACTTGCGTTGCCACTTACCACTCCTTCACGCAGAAACGCCTCAGCAAGCTTCCCGCTCCCTTCGTATAAGTGACTGTATATGCACATAGATTCTTCTTCTTCGCGATATGACCGTTTGGCTTGGAAGTCAAGCGAAGCAAAAAGGTATATCCTTTAACTACATGTTTCCATAAGCATAATCTTCTGCATTCCCCTTTATCAAACCCATCTACTCTCCGTTTTCTCATTTCCCCCAAAGCTAGCAATCAATTTTCTTTCAGTTTCTTTTGGTTTTCCAACGTCATCGAATATGTGATACTCAGGGATTCGCAACATAAATTTCATTCTCATACACTCCACAGTCAATGGTTTGTATGAATGAAGGGACAGTGGGGCGCTGGAATAGAAGCAAAACATGCGAGAATAACTTGGAGTTATGAATCATAGTTCCAGTGAAATGTTACATGGGATAATACAAATCTCATTGCAAATGCATTTGGATGTAAGAGGAATGGTAGATTTGTGGCAAGTGATGCTTTATACTGATTGCATTATACAACAAATTGAAAGATAAACTGCTATTGGCAACAGACATTTTAGTCTTTTACCTTGTTGTAGAAGAGTAAGCGCGCTGATGTTGTGTACACATTTGTTTCACGTCATCAAGTTCTTCATTGGTTAAAAAAAACTCCTACTGCGACTTTAAATGAACTAAAATATAACCATTATTTTGAGTTAGTTCTATCGATGGAATTAAAATGATTGAGTTTTTAAGCAAATTATTGATTGAGTTATTATTGTTCGTTTATTAATCAAATTCGCTTAATGAATCACAAATTAAGCTACACGTTGCGATATACCTGTTTCCTGAAAACATATTTTAACAAGCCAAATGGAAGATATGGAGGTAGTAAACATTTGTTTACATATTAAGAGTTGAATCTTTTGATTACGTTTTTCTTTCAAAATTGTCTAGTATGATCATTTGTTTCTATAGTAATAATGATTAGTTCCTTGGCTTGTCGAAAAGATTCGTGTACAGCCACTTACCATAATAAGTGGAGGTTGGATATATATGAAATAGAAGCGATTTCCTCCATGAGAATTGTTTCACTGTACAGCTAATAGTTAGACAACCAACATGACAGTACAAATGTGCACTACTACATGGAATGCCAGAATATTTCTCAATTTGGAGGATTAAAGATTTAGTCCTTGGGCATCATTTCGGGAACCATGAGATACATAGACAAAACTCCCCGTCGTTATCTTGTGGAATTATACACATACACACACACAGAGAGAGAGAGAGAGAGAGAGAGAGAAGTATGGGAGATAACGGGAAAAGAGCGAGAAACGAGAGGATAAAACAAGTAAAGAAGGAAAGGAAAATTAGTCAAGACATGGACATACATGAAATTTTAACGTTTATAAATACATAGTCTGTGTCTGACTCCCGCTGCCTCCCTCTCTCTCTCTCTCTGCCTTGAAATTTTCTCCCTTTACGAGATAAATCTCTTTCAGGAACAATCGCGAACCTCATTTACAATGCTTAATTTATTGAAATAATTGAAAATCCGGACGCAGAATCGAACCCAGAACCTTAGGGATGAGTGACTGACATGCTAACCACTTAGCTACACAGATCAAAGAGTTGTTAAATCAGCCATTTAACTTGTTACTGTTATCCGTTTATTTATGTGCATCCTAGCTTACAGAACCAGCTTTCCACGTTCCCATGGTCACTAATTTAAGATAATCTACGGAAAATTCAAAAGTGCCATTATTAATAATAAATATGAACTTATAAAAATGTATTGTGTAAGAAAAAAAAAGAAGAAAAAATCTTAGCATCTTTTTATTTCGGAAGCCTACTTTTGACCAATGCGCCTCGCTGCTAGCTGGAAATAGATGGTCTCGTTGTTGTTTTTTACAGCCATTCCATGACAACACTGGGATTTACATTCAGAGGATCGTTCTTTTAGAACCTCAAAAACTGAAGTGGTAAGAGAATCTAGCGCCCCGATCGCGATTATTTTTTTCCAAATCAATAATGACATTTTTACTGTGTTCCAAATGGAAATCACCGTAAACAAGTTGAGTACAATTTTAACAGCACTTTCTTTTATGCCTGCCGCCAACAGGGGCTACACCCTTCCTCTGCGGCTAACGAAGCCCAACGCCCCTCGAACGCACCCTCCCAACCATGCAAACAGAATTGTCGCTCGGTCTGCATCCTACACTGATGTGCTTATATACATCCTAGCTTTTAGTAGCTAAATTCCACGGTCCCACTGTCATTGTTTCAGTAATTTTAGAAAATGTACGAACAATGCAATAAAGCAATTATTAATAATAACAGGCCTAGCAAGGTAAGATAGTGCAAAGTGCCTTGAAATGAATCGTGATGAAAAATACAACCATATTCAGCATAAAAAATGATGGCTCTCCGCCTAAATTCAGCTTAAAAGATGCGAAACTAACCTAAAAATAAATTAAACTGTACTTTTAGTAGTTTAGCGATATATCGTTCGGATGTCCACCTACAATGACCTCCTTCTTCTTAAATTGAAGATTTTGTCATGTTCTACAAGATGGTAATTGTTTCATTTACGTTGGCGCCAAATTTAAATTTTTACAGAGGTTAGAAAATTTGAAAATTGAATTATTTATTTATTTATTTATTATTAAGTTTGAGATACAACTGGAGTTGTCATTTTACACAGAAACTAAATAACATTACAACAAACTAAATGACATTACTACAAACTAAATAACATGAAATTAAATTTTAATCAACACATAACACAGCAACAATAACATGACGATTATAATACACAAGAGGAATAACTCAGATATTTGTATTTAGCGTTCGATTGAAAGTGTTTCTAGATCCGAAAATATCAATACTTGAATCGAGATTATTATAAATAATTACTAGTCTGTGGAATAAGGAGCGCTGCAGTATACTTAGCCTAGGCGTGGTACAATGAAGGAGGGTATTATTTCTGGTTATTCCCAAGGGAACACTGAAGTAAAATTTAGGTATCAACTCTCCAGCTCTAAGATTTCCGTTAAGTATATTGTATAAGTTCATCAAATCTGCCAGCTTGCGACGAGAAGAGGGTACGTGGGGACCAAGAACGGATAATAAGTCGGGTTTGCTTAAGCTACATACTGATGGTATTCTTCTTTTGACTATAGCAAGAAAAAAAGATCAGAACAGTATCAATATGCGATAGATTAGAAATACTAGCCATGTTCCAATTTGGGGAGCAATATTCAAATTTAGGGAAGATGAAGGTTTTGTAGAACATACTCAATGAATGAAGGCCCTTAATTTATGTAAATCTATAGAAAAGACCAAGTAAGCGCATAGAACTGCTTGCTACAGAAGTCACATGATCAGCAAACCGAAGTTTTTCGTCAAATACCACTCCAAGGTCTTTTTGAGAAGAAACTTTAGTATTAGGATTATCTTCAATGATATAGGCAGATGGGATTTGATTCCTCTTTAACGAAATAGTAAGAAAAGAAAATTTTGAGTGATTTATTTTCACGTTCCACGTATTATACCAGTCCAAGAGGTCAGAGATGGAATTTTGGAGATCAGCAACATCCTGTAATGATCTGATTTCTCGAAATAATTTACAGTCGTCAGCAAAAAGAAGAATTTTAGTTTTTGATGACGAGAGATAAGATGGGAGGTCGTCCATATATAGGAGGAAAAGGAGCGGGCCCAGAACACTACCTTGAGGTACACCAGAGAGAACGGGAACAAAATTAGAAGATGATCCAGAAAGAACAACACGTTGTTCACGGCCAGTGAGATAGTCTCGCAATAATGAAAGGAAGTTACCATGGTTATTGAATTGGTGAGTTAATTTATGAAGAAGAAGATTACAATCAATTATATCGAAAGCTTTACCAAGATCTAGCTAGATGACATCAAGCTGTGTGTTATTGGACAGGGATTGGGTAGCATCAGAGAGTAATAAATACAGGTTGGTAAGAGTAGAACTAACAGGAAGAAAGCAATGTTGAGCAGAGTCTAGATAAGGTGAGACAAAATTATAAAGTATATCTTTGATGATTCTTTCACACACCACAGACAAAATAGATAAAAGAGAAATGGGTCTGTATGAAGAGACATGGGTCTTATCTCCAGATTTCAGAATGGGTATAATATTAGCCTATTTCCAAGAAGAAGGAAACACGGCAAAACACCTATTTAAAAGACAAGAAAAGGATAAGCCAATGATTCAGCAGCATTACGTAAAAATAACACTAATGTTATCAGAGCCGGGAAAACGATTTAGAGGCAAAGAAGAAAGCAGATATTTTACCTCATCAGATGATGTACTTAATGCAGACAGTGAATGCGAACAGTTCGGTTGAAGCTGAGGAGGCGGCAAAGGAGGAGAGTGGACACAGAAATTGTTAGAGAAGTATTCATTCAATAGATGAACCCTCTTTTCAACAGCACCTGTAGCCGAATCATAAATCAACTCTGTCGGAACACGTGACTGACACCTTCTAGAGTTTATGAGAGAACAAAATCTCTTAGGATTGGTACATATTTCAGATGTTACCTCGTCAATATAATTTTGATACTTTGCCCTAAGCAATTTCTTGGAGTAGCTCCTGATCTGAGAGAAAGAGCTATAAGTATGTGCGTTAGGATGTTGCTTTCAAAGCTCCCATGCAAGTTTTTTTATTTTTCAAAACAGACCGTGCTTCTGCATCAAACCATGGAGGATATTTAGAGGATCGAGATTTCTTTGTGGAGACAAAGTGTTTACAGGTAGCATGAATTACATCCGTGAACAAATCAATCGCTTCATTACAGTTAAGTTTTCAAGTATACAAAATGGGAAAAGAGAAAGAGCGCGGTTAATATCATTCCAACGAACTTTCCTACAAAGAGGAATATGCTGCCCTGGAGTGAAAGGGGGAGCTTTCAACATTGTTTTTAAAATATTAATGGATATTTCCACCTCCAAACTTTCGTGATCAGATGAAAGTAAATTTAGAGATGGAGTGATAGTACATTTATCACATGTGGATAATACATAGTCCAAAATTATATTGCCCCTTGTATTGTGCATATTGTGTTGTAAAAGTCCAAGACCATGTATAAAATCTTCCATTAACCAAGCTTCATTACTATCAGTGGGAACCCCAGTTTTTATACTTGACCAGGCTATGTGGTGAAGCGTGTGGAATTAGAAAAACTAAGACAACAGTTGGCTCGAGTGATTCTATAACCATGTTTTTTTAGATGTTTTAACGTGGTAGAACATAACCGAAAAATAAGACACCTGACCAGGCTTCTTAGGTAACACAAGCACTGTAAATAAAAGTTCGAAAGGTTGTTTGCGAGTTCGCCTTTGTGTCCGACTGCTTAAGACGTCGGTTTCTTGGACAACAGTTTTTTGGACAGTCCCTCCTGGACAACAGTTTTTCTTTCTTTCCAAATTTTTATAAGTTGATATTTATTATTTAATAATTGTGTAAACGGATACTGATATATAACTGATTGCTATTGAAAGCTAGAATGTATGTCGATGCACACCCAGATCGCATGGGGCGCGCTCTCATATACAATCACTTTATAAATTCTTCCATTTGCGTACCCTATGGGTTTCTTTTTAATCATCCATGAACAGAATTATGTTTTTACTTTTAAGTACCAATTGCTTAAAAAAAAGATGTTTTAGATTTATTTTATTACGACTGCCTCGACTGTACAAATGAACAGTACAGAGATTGGGATAAGATAAAGTTAAAATGAATGTTATGTGTAACAAACAACAGGTGAAAGAAAATGTTAACAGCACTTTTAAGTATGCTCACCTCTACACAGGAAACTGCGCGACTCGCGGTTCCGTCTCCCAACTCCCTTCTAACGCACCATGGCCCCTTGCATACCTCGCTCGGTGTGCATTCAAACATATCCTAGCTTTCAGTAGCAATAAGTTATTTATATACATTCTAGCAATTGTTAAATAATAAATATAAACATTTAAAAATATATTTTGAATTAAAAAAAGTGTTGTAACGGGCGGAACATAAGCCCGGGACCTTTCACTCAAAAAGACACGATTTGACCAGTTGGTCACTAAGACGACCTGACAAATAACCATTTCGGACATGTATTTACAGTGTATAAGTTACATATAAAGCTCGGTCACGTGTCTTATATTTTGGTTATGTTTCTCCACTTTAAAATATCCGAAAAAATCAAGATTATAGTAATACTAAAAATACATAACATATACCTTTCTCAAGCCAACTGTTGTCTTAGATTTTAATTCAATTTTCAAACGTTTTAATCTCTCTAAAAAGTTGAATTAGGCGCCATCATAAAACAAGGAATTACCATCCTATAGAGCTTGAGAGGATGATCAGTTTAAAATCAAAAGTCGTCGTAGGTGCAAATACGACCGATATATCGCTAAACTACCATAAAAACACACTTTAATTTACTCTGAGGTTAGGTTAGCATCTTTTTAACTGAACTTTGGTGAAGAACCCTCATTTCTGATATTGAATATGGCAGTAACGTTTAATTGCGATTTCTCCCAATGCATTTTTCACCATATTATCTTGCTAGGCCCTTCGAACTTAGAACAATATTTTTTTTTTACTTTCTTCATTCATTGTAGATAATAGACCAAAAAATGCAAGAAAAATTCAGGAAATCGATTATTAATAATACATGTGAACACATCGTAAAACATTTTTAAAAAATAGATACTGGTGCACAGGATTAATTATTGGAAGGGATTCAAAAAAGCTCTGGTAAGTGAAAAATGTAACGGAAATTTATGACTCCCCTCAGTTTGTAAAGTATACTCGAATTCAAAGAAGTCAAATATGCAAAACGTACCGAAACTCATCATGTGAATTTACAGGGGGATGCGGGGGAAATTCCTCCTGGGAGTTTACATGTAGGAACACGTATAATGCAGAATATTAATTTTATTACGTTATTTTTATATCAACAACACATGGTCCCTGTAAAAATACCTTACTTTTCACACTATGGCAACAGTAATTTTGATTTGGGCTTCATATTGAAGCCCGAGTTTCCAGATTGCACCCACTCGACCACGGAAGACGGATTAGCACATAAAAAAAACAGATCCCAAGATCTTCCAAAATGGCTTAATGCGCAACCTGTTGGTGGAGTGAGAGAAATGCTAAAGAACTCAGTAATACACATCAAATACGCACAAGTGCACAAGTGCATTGAAAGGTGACCTTGAATTCTGTTGCTCAAATGATGGAGCCGAGGCAAAGAAAATATTTTCTACAAATTTATTGTAAAACGAAAAAGTGCTTGGAAATGATACAATATAATACAGATGCATGAATAATAAAAATAAATGAATTTGCATAACAAAACAAAAATTAATATTTGAATGGGCTCCCTAATAAGAAATAAATTTAACGGTTAGCCAAACAGACTACCAACTGAAAAATTGATCAATGGGTAGCTACACGTGCTCCCACAATTAACATTACTTTGGTTATATCCATGGTTCACCAATATATTACACGCAAAAGGATTACTGATACACACTGAAAGAATATACATGTTATGCACACCTTAAACACTAAATTCTATCCGATATACATACAAAATACCTGAAGTCCGGATCGTGATCTTCCGTGTGAGTTTCCTGACTTAGTTGCCAATCTGTCCACACAGGCATTTCGAGAAATGGAGGAGCAGGAAAACTTCCAGACTAATCCAAAACATAACAAAAGAAGTTCTGCAACTTCCTTCAATCCCGAGCTGGAAATCCTCCGAATAATTGGTGATGTCCTCATCCATGCAGCTCACGTTCATATTATACAAGATAAGTTTAACAATCGTTACATACACATCTCATAGCGATAAATTGAAGCATAGGCTACTGTCGTTCTCTCGCAAACCATGGGGTTACATGATTGGTTCTCAACACGCCTAATCAGAGATAAGCATTTTAAATTCACACATTTCAAATTCAACTAGGCCAGATATACAATCAAGAAGTCACCAGATTTAGGTACAAAAAATAACTCCTCCACGAAAAAAAAAGGTAGAAAAAACACCAAATCGCATTCATATCATTACAAAATACCATCCATATCGTCCCCCCTTGAATTTAAATAAACGATTTGAGTTCACAAAAAGGAATGCATATACATCATAAACTATAAAAACCAAAAATCTCTCAAAAATTCCCCTAAAAATATAAAAACATGGGATCCAAAAATCATACACTATATGCATATATCAAACGAAATAAAAAAATACACGAGTTTACTAGATGTCACTCAAAATAAATCATGTTTGTAAACTGTCCTTTCAGAAAACAAAATAATTCATCACCATCTGGTTTCATCATAAATAGAATTGAATATATATACCTGTATATATCCTGTCATGATTCATTCATAAATATATATGTCAAATCAGTTTCTTCAGTTTATACTCCGGAGTTACAAGTAGGGTAAGGTTGGAAAAGAAAGACACATCAATGTAAGAAACAAATAATGAATGACATGAATGATGTTGTTAGTAATTAATAAGAAATGAGGATGATGAATGATGGGAAAAACGAAACACAGTGGCAGTCAAAAACAAAACTAACAATAGAAAGGGAAAAGAAAAACGACGAAATGAGATAAACTCTCTGTCTCATTTGAACCTTTCAACAATATTATGGTACCTGATTCCTTCTTTCAAAATACTTCTTCACGAAGGTGACGTGTGTAACCACTTCACGTCCTTCGTCATTACGACACAAAAAAAAATATTCGGTGTTCTTAATGAGATAATCTTAAATGGACCATAGTACCTTTTTGAAAGTGAATTTGACACTTTATCCTTCAGAGAGTTTGAGATTTAATGAGTACCATGTCTCCCACATTATAAAGAAAACAGGAACACGTCTCTCGTTGTATATCTTACATCTAATTTCCCAAGATCGTTCCATATTCTTCATGGCTTGTTTCCACACATCCGCACTTTCTCTAAGGTCAGAGTCCTTAATCTCCCATTTTACCAATAATGGGTCAATCGGATCTCTCCCTAGGCACAACTTGAAGGCACTCTCCTTCAACCCACAGTGAACAGCTCTGTTGATCGAGTGTTGAAGGTCATGAATGTAATACGCCTAGCGATTCTGCTCACCCTCAATGTACGTCTTTAACGAATCTTTCACCGTACAAACAAACTTTTTTTGACCGGGTTTCCATACGCAAAATATGCAGAGCTGTGAATCTTCTTGATCCCCCAACCAAAACAAAAGTTGTAGAATACGCTCGATCTAAAGTAGGACGCGCTGTCACTTGACAACGATTCAATATGTCCTAACTGAGAAAATATCTTGTGAAGTGCGTGTGTAATCGACTTAGCATTGGCAACCCTCAAGGGGACTATGTGCAAAAAACGAGAAGCACTGTCAAGACACAACATCAACAATTTGAATCCTTGACTTGACGTGACCTGCCCGGGCAAATCCACCCACCAATGATCATTAGGTTTTCTCGAAAAAGTAGAGATAAGCTCTCCTTGTCTCTTGGTATGGTCAATCTCGTCAATCTGGCAGTTAGCATACAAACAGTCGTAAGCACGAATTTGGTCAAATACATCATCACAAAAAAAATTACGTGCTATTTTCTTCATCGTCTTGTACACCCCAAGGTGCCCACCATGGCTAGGTGATAAATGATAATATTGCAGGATCATACTGCGTGAAACTGAAGGTAACCATATTTTAAATGGATTCACTCTCGCCTTGGTTTTACGATAAACCAAACCATTCCTAACTTCGAACTGATTCGAAATGTCTTTTCCCTCTTCATGATCCTTTATCACCTTTGAAATATCAGGGTCCTCTTTCTGGTATTTCTTAATATCATCAAAAAACAAGGGTAACGACCAAAAACTACAAAAATGGCCCGCTTGAACCATATCCAAATCCTAATCGGGATCGGATTCCACATACTCGTACAAACTCAAGTCATACATCTGCGAGATAAAATCACTCACCAAATCGCTCCCGAAGGTATTGCGTAATCACGGACTTGTATTCCCATAAACGTTGTATCAAATTCCCATATATAGGTCATACTCTTCGCAGAATTCAAACAATGGAACAAGGGCATATTGTCCACATATATAATGAATTCATTACAGACACACTTCTTATTTCTCTCTATTATATTATAGAGACTCAATAATTCAAGTTATTATAGCTGAATTATAGCCCCCAACTGTTACATTTAGCAAGATAAAAGTTATTTTGTTTTCTGAGCAACAAAAACGAACGTTCTGAGTTACTGTCATTTCCGAGATAAACCAGGTGAAAGTTTGTAAATGACAATCAAACCCTTGACTTGGATCATCCACCGAAGACTTTGTCATTTTTGTAAATTTGCTTGACATTAAGAAAAAGTTTCGAATTAATTTTATTTCCAACTTAATTAAAATTTTAACCATATTGTAAGTTTCGAATTTAACAATTTATTAAATTATTTTTTTTGTTCTGTTTGAGTTCTTTCAAGCTAAAAATAACGTATTTATAAAGCTATAAGGGATTTCAAGTCGGGGATTTCTAGCCTCTACTTGCGAAAATTTTAATTTAATATGGGGATATATGTTGTCTCACTTTGAGATGTTAAGATGGAAATAAAAAGTTTACCGTCATCATCCTTATTATACCAGAGAATGTTTGTGTGACTGCATTAAATTCCAGAAGTACGATATATATTCATAAATAAATATTTATTTTGCACTTCTTGTACACATTGTTTTTCTGAAAATACGACCAATATATATTTTAAGGTACGCTTAACAGATAGCGCTTTCAGATATTCTTAGTTAAATAAAAAAAAACACTTATTTTGCACATGCACCACCTTCTTTTAAAATGTACGATCTACATAATCTTTCTCTTAATGTAGACATTTCAGTAAAGTCAGCCTGTACTGTAAAATACCTACAACTCTTGTTGTACACTTCTGGCCTCGTCAGAATGAACGATTTTTATAAATTTGATCTCCTTGTACACTTTCAAAAAACGTTTTTTATTTTAATCCATGATTTTATGGCATCTTTGACTCAGACCGAGATGGGAGGATAAGGAAATGGAAGACAAGGGTCTTACGTAAGGAACGATCCCGTTATTCGGCTGGTGAAACTGAGGGAAAACCTGAAAAAAATCTCAGTCATCATGGTGGAGGGCAGAGTTCGAACCCGTGTACCTACAAATTACAAATCCGAAATCAATAACATTACCACCTAAACAAAGATAGCTGGTTTGTTTACAAAATTACTACCAATAGTGTAAAATACATTTATTTTTCATTTCATGTGCATATCTTTGAAACTAAGACACTTGTGCACTCCTTTTGCACTTTTACGAAATTAATTGCTCTATAAATTTGTAATACTTGTACATTTTTATGGAAGTATTTATTTATTTTTTTTTTATTTATTTCATCAACACAACAGGCCTTAATGCCTATTTATAGCGTCTACAATAATTGTTACATTGTTTCATTTAATGACACAAATAATAGAACATCTATACCCTTTTTCTTGTCCAAAAAGTTTCTTTTTCTTTCTCTTTCTCATTTTTTTTTTTTTTACAATATATTCTGTATCAATCTTTTGTACAGTTCTTCCGAATTTCCAAATAGATCCAAATTTGTACAATTCTTACCTATTGCATTATAAGTAGCACTAGTTCTCCATGTAGGTGACACATTTAATACGTTTGTACGAGCTTTTCTGCAGTAGAATAGGCCACTATTTCCCTCGCGCGTTCTGAGGGATGGGACCTTAATAATTATTTTTGCAATTAATTCGGTACAGTCTATTTTATTGTGTAAAAGTCTGTATAAGAAGAGTAGGTCGTTTAATGTTCGTCTTTGATCAAGTTTCTGAAATTTAAAATTATCGATTAAATTGTTGTAAGATTCGTATTTCGTGTAGAAACCAGTCCGTTTGTATGTGAGAAAACGTAAAAATTTGCTTTGTACGTGTTCGATCTTCTGGCAACTAGCTTTCGTAGAGGTATTCCATATAAGTGAGGCATATTCAAGTTTGAACCTAACATAGAAATAGTTAAGAGTTTTCAAAGTGCTATCATTTGCAAATTCTTTGGTTGTCCTAACAAGAAATCCTAGGTTTCTATATGCATCATTGGTCACATTTACCACATGTGGCGAAAAGGTTAGTTTACTATCGAATGTAACACCTAAATCTTTAATTGTATCCAATTTCTTTAAGCTTATTCCATTGATTAAGTGAAATCGTAATTTTTTTCCCGTCTGCTATAGGTCATGGCTTTACACTTACCAATATTTATTTCAAGTCCATTCCTAGAACACCATTTCAGTATACTGGTCAAATCCTGTTGAAGCAGTACACAGTCATCCAATGACTTTACATTGACAAATATTTTTAAGTCGTCTGCAAACAACAGCTTACGAGAATTTTGAATATAGTGTGGTAAGTCAGTAATAAATAATAAAAACAGAAGAGGACCAAGATTAGATCCCTGAGGAACACCGGAACCGACATAAAAGCAATTGGTTTTATATTCTTTATATAGAACGGATTGTCTACGGTTACTTAAATAAGACTTGAAGAAATGGATCATAGAAGGACTAAAACTGAATGTGGAAAGCTTTTGAATTAGTATATCTGGTGTAGTAAAAAGTAATCCATTATTTTTGCATGACATTGAAGGCTTGACTTACCATAGTTAGAATGATCCGATTTAGGTCACATATGCGCCGTTTTGTTCGATAACGTGTTGCCATTTGGAAGGTAATATCATGATGCCTCTCTCATAGAAGCCCTTGTCCCTATTGGCAAAAAACTGAGAGAGTCGATGTTTACAAGCCTCTCTTGACGCGAATTTTGCACCAGCAAACGTGTTCGCCATGGACAGGAACAGACGGTAATCACTCGGTGCCAGGTCCGGACTATAAGGTGGATGCTAAAGAACCTCCCAACCAAGTTCCCGGAGCTTCTGGCGAGTCACTATCGATGTGTGTGGCCTGGCGTTGTC
>JAGDQP010011625.1:0-23883 GCA_022664845.1 Lepisma saccharinum
TATTAAGTGTATGCGAAGTTAACATGGCAACAGAACAAAGTGACAGGAAGGTAAGCGTAATGAATTGCGACAGTATCGAGAATGAAGCCATGAGTGTGGGATTGCGCATTACCATGACGCAGTGTTGTGATGAAACTGAACTAGATATGCCTACTTTACGGTGTTGCGTATGCGGTACAATTTTCCACATCAAGTGTGCGATTCAGCAAGCGAATACAGCAATTAAAGATGAAAAGTTTACAAAGGATACGGACGTGTTTGATTCGTGGTGTTGTAGTTCGTGTATTAAAATACGTCAAAACAAAGACAAAACCGTCATTGCTTGATCTTCAGCAGTTACTGATTAAACTGACGGCTCAAACGCAATGTTGCAGCAAGACGTGAGCGAACAATTGCAACTCGTGAGCACGCGTCAGCAAGACACGAATGAACAGATACAACACGCGCCAACAAGAAATGAGTGAACAGTTACAAGATATGAGTACGCGTTAGCAGGACATGAGTGAACAGTTGCAGTTAGTTAATACGCAGCAATAGCAATTGAAAACTGACCTTACAGAACAACAGGAGCAGATGAAAAGGTAACTTCTACAGGGTCAGGACGATGTAAGGAGTAAAGTAATCCAGTTGGTGACCGAAGGACTGCATTCAACGGCAGCAGAGCTTCGCTCTCAACATTTCAAGATGTGCCAACAAGTTATCACCCACGTTCAAGAGTATGAGGAAGCAGCCACCAAGAAACTGATGAAAATTGAAACAAGATTGGAAGAACAATCCGTGACCTGCCAGATGAACAGTAGCCGTTTCCATGAAATGACGGAAGAGAAGTCGAAGCAGACAAAGGAAAAAGTATTAAAAATTACTACACTCACCTTGCAGATGGCATTGGATGGTGTTACGGAAAGTTTGAATAGTAAAATCGAAACGCGGACCTCCGAAATCGAGCATACATTCCACTCGCATTTCGAAATCATTGAAAAACGTCAGACAATGAATATAGGATGTTCGGAAATGAATGTAAAAACCACCCCACACTCAAACCTTTCGAGTTATGGAAAAGGCACAAAAAATAAACATTTAAGAAACGAGTTCCCGCTATACGGTTCGGACAAATATAATGTATGTAAATCCCTGTGCGACCACAGAAAGTATAAACGTAATAAAGTGTACAAAAGCGTGGCAGGCGCGAACGTAACGTCACCGTTTCTTGCAAAACTCGGTAATTCTAGTGCTTATGAAAACCAGCAGTGTGTGTGCGGAAAACATGGAGCAGCAAAAGACCATGGTAAAAATTCTGGACCTTAGAGTGGTTACTCGAAATCAAAGGGCACCCCAACTTCGCTAGAAGAACGGACGCCGATGGAACATGGACAACTTCCCATGGAATACGACAGAAGGACTGGACATCACTACCATGGAAGGAGAGGAATACACCAAAGAAGAGGGGGTGTTGCGAACAACCGAGGAAGCAAAGAACAGCACAGCCAGCGAAGAAAATGAGCCTGTAGGACGTGATCAAATCCGACTCCGCCTAGCCGATGTACGTTCTTTTACAAGTTTTCCTAATAACGCAAAAGAAACTACAGCTAGTACTTATTTAGTACTTATTTACAGTTAGTACTTGGAAAAAGAAGCAAGCGTCGTTGGTGTACCACAATCACAAATGTTAAACCTAATGCCATTCGTTTTAACCGGCCCAGCTTTGTCATGGTTTTACTCTCACCTGGACAAATTTACTAACTATTTTAAATTCAAGCGTATCTTCGTTGCATGTTATCAATCAGAGGAAGCAATATGCACGCAGCTTACCCGTTTAGGAACAATGTGTTTCAATCCTCGCACTGATGGGAGTATTGAACAATTTGTTACCGAAAGATCTCGTCGACTTCGTGATCTGGATCCGGGAGTTACGGATATGCAAATATGTAGTACTATCATCAATTTACTTCCAGTATCGTATCAACAACAAATGGCTACAATCAAGTTTACTACTTTAACCAACTTGCTCAATGTGGTGCGTCGGTTAAAAACAATTTACGTGACAACAAAACAAAAAATCTACACCCGTTCGACAAAAGAAAGAAAAGGGAAAAACAAGGTTTTCTTCCGTAAGGTCAAATGTAAAGCATCCATCGACCATAAAAAGGTGCAGTCACGTCGCTCAAACAAGAAAAATAACAATCAAAACCCACCTGCTAAACAGAACAACTACAAAGGCAAAAAAATCGTCAAGAAAACGTCGCCCCCCCTACCAACATGATGAAAAAAATAAAACGTCACCCGGGAATTCCCAAGGAACTCAGCGAAAAAAAGCACGGAGGGAGCCCGAAAACAAGCAAGATGATCCAAAAAACGGAGTACCTCGCCGTCTTTAAGGGTCGGAGGAAAGGCAATACCCACGTTGATGACCCCGCATCAAACATTGACTCAGAGTGTAAATGGAGAGGATAAACGTGTGAGTAACGAGTGTACAGAAGTATTTAATGTGTATTATGATACGAAAACTTTTTCAGTGCAGTACGATGTTTTGTGTATGGAAGAGTGGAAGTACAACAGTGAAGTAAAAAACGTACCGTCCCATCCAAATGCTTGTGCTACGCGCAGACCACCGTACGAAGCAACCATAAACCTTCATATTTTAAACAATCCAGTAAAGGCATTACTAGATAGTGGAGCGGATAGCTCCCTATGTTCACAAGCTTTGTAAAAAAAAGTGAGCTCCACAACTCAAGCCTGCAGTGAATGTGATCTTGATAAATTATTCGGAAACAAGATAAAAAGTAAGAAAAAATGATTCTGACCTTGACACTCAATGGTCTGAACCTCGATCATCGATTCTACGTAGTAGATGGACTGAATCAAAAAATGCTATTAGGTCGAAACTTCTTAAACGCGTATCATGTGCACATCGACTTCCGTGAATGGAAGGCGACCCTCCGCCTGGGAAAGCGTGAGGTGGTGACGTTGTTGCTGAGGCAGATGACGAAGCAAGATACTGCTGGAAAGGAAAGCGCGAGTCCAGATGGCATAACTATTCAGGAAAGTCCTCAGTTCGATAAATCCAAGATAGTTACGTGAACAACGGAGTTCAGCCAAGATTCTTGTGAGTGCATACCCAGTAAGGATCCACTACACCCAAAAAACAAAAATAACTGCAGATGCAACGCTCCCCAAATTGCCCAAGTTCTCACGGAGTGGAAAAACACAAAAAGGAAGTATATTGCCAACTTCGAACAAGTTTATGGTCAAGATAGTCTAGTTAATGGTCCAAAACATCTCATGCTTGCACACGTTAAAAATATAAAAATAGTAAACCAAATATATAAAAAATACAGCGATGCGTATGCTCTGTATGTCGGTCAAAATTACATGATGCAAGTAAAAAAGTTATAAATACACCTAACTCCCCAAAGGATCTAGCTCAAGAGATACAGGAAGTGGTAACCAAAGTACCGGTTAACCCAAAAGTACGGAAGGAATTGTATCAAGTACTCGTAAAACATGAACAAGTTTTTTCTGATTATCCTGGTCGATGCAATGTATTTACTTACACTATCAAAGTAAAAACCGACCAGCCAATAGTACAACAAGCATATCCCATTCCTATGTGTCATCGGCAAAAAGTAAGGGACCAAATACAAAAATGGATGCGTTGGGGGATCATTCGACCCTCCATATCAAAGCACCACCACCCCTTGGTGGTCGTCAAGAAAAAAACACCCGGAGAAATACGCATTTGCCTGGATCTAAGAGAACTTAATAAGTGTACAAACTTAGTAAACCTTAAGGTTGAACATATAGAGGATCTTTTCTCTAACTTTTGTAAAATAAAGTGTTGTTCGTCCATAAATCTCGTGAGCAGTTACTCACAAAAACCCTTGTCAAAAGAGTGCCAAGACCTGGTTTCTTTTGCATTTGAGGGTCAAATGTTCTATTTCTGTAGTCCCATTTGAATACCGTAACAGGGCTCAGGCACTCGTGGCAATGCTCCAAGAAGTCTTAGGGATAAAGTTGGCGAAGAAAATTCTTATCAACATCAATGATCTCCTCATCCCCTGCCAATTCCTTGAGGATCATTTGAATTCATTGGATCAAGTCTTGACGAAGCTTAAAGCCGCCAACCTCACGGTCAACTTAAAAAATGTCAGTTTCTAACTCAAACAACCACGTTTTTAGGATTTGTTGTCACTCCTGAAGGAGTCACCAAAAATCCATAGTATGTAAAAACCATCAAACAGCTGCCCAATCCTACCAACTTGAAAAGCCTCCAGCCATTATTAGGCCTACTCAACTGGTGCTCCCGATATATTTTCAATTGTGCAAAAAAGTAGCCTCATTGTACGAGCTCCTGAAAAAGAGGTAAACAATGGAAGTGGTGTAAGAAACATACAGAATGCCTTAAATCTATTAAAAAACAATCAAAAGCATTATGTTGTACCACCCCGACCTGAAAAAAGATTTCTACCTGGCCGTGGATGGATCGACAACTGCGACGGCCTCAATCCTGTACCAAAAAAGGTGATAAAATACGGCTAATTGGATTTGGAAAACGGATACTCAAACCATGCAAATCAAGATACTCCATAAGAAAAATTAAACTACTCGCTCTTGTCTAAGCCTTGCGTAAATAAGAAACACTTTTATTAAGCAAACGCATCATAGTGCTCACGAATCATCAAGCCCTGGTTCACCATGACAAAATTCGTCATGGGAATAATCGCCTGCACCGGTCAAGTTTGGAAATGCAAAACTTCTATCTGGACATACGTCATGTACCGGAAGTAACAAACGTAGCTGCAGACACGTTGTCACGCATATGGGACGCCAGCCAGCAAACTTTTCGAGTTCATCCTGTGCACCTTTTTCCAGAACAACTGGGTGGCATCTCTCCTGATGAATGGCAAAGGCAACGGATGGATACGACCCTATGACGAAAAAGTATCTGGACCGGCTTGAAGGCCAATCGACACCAGAAAAAAATGTGTTAAGAGTACTACCGTGTGGATAATGGCGTCCTCATGAAAAGAAATTTCCACCATAAAAATGAATAAAGGATTGTAGTACCAGCGCCTTTGATTCGTATTGTTTTAAAAAGTACCCACGACTTGAAAGAACACTTTGGGTTACACAAAACTCTCACCACAACTTTGAGTACTTTCTTCTGAAAAACGATACGGAGTAATGTAAGGGATTACGTAAAAAATTGTATTGTTTGTCAACAAACAAACCTAACCAACATCCTGTAGCAAACCAAATGTATTCAGTTCCTGCTACTGACCCACGCCAAATTCTTTCTGTAAATTTAATTGGTAAACTGCCCACAACTACTGAAGGGAGGAATTATGTCTGCACGTGTATGGATGTTTTTTCAAGATACCTTGTTGCATATCCCATCCGACAGCCTACCACCTCTACCGTCATCAAATGTCTGGAGTTAAACTTCGCTCACCTAGGAATGCTTATGGCAGTGCTGAGCGATAACGGTCCGTATTTTTCGTCTCGAAAGTATACCACATTCTTGGAACGTCGATGCATTCGCGCCTATCATACTACACCTTATCATCCCAAGTCAAATCCAGTGAAAAGAATACACCAAGAAATAAACCGACTATGGCGAGTGTTTTGCGCCAAGTCGCACAGATAATGGAACCGATATCTCAAAGAGATCGTTTTTCTCTTAAATCATACAATCTCTAATAGCCTCTCTGTGTCTCCTGCCAGTGTTTTTCTAAATGCAGACCCAAATATGCCGCTAAAAAGCATTTGGGGCTCACGAATCTAGTGGCACAAAAAACCATCCGTCCTGAAATGATAAACTTGTGATGGTCGGCACTAGGCGTCAAGCAATCTTGGATAAGTGTAATGCAAAAAAAAACAGCAAATGTCTCCACAACCAGGAATATCAGTAGGCAATCTCGTGTTCGTTCGCAATCACCCCAAAAGCGAAAACAATATTGAACCAAATCGTCTCCAGAGTATGAAAGAATGTCTCTGTACTTGTAGATTAAGTTGCTCACTAATATTTTCTGTTAGGTAGATTTCGAAGAAAAATCCACCTATTGAGTTCGGTACGATATCAAAGTATATATATACAATATACATACACACACACACACACATATATATATATATATATGTGTGTGTGTGTATGTATAATTAACACGTTAACGGCCATAATTTTAAAGATATTTGAACGAAATTTTTATGTTGTTTCAAGGCTTAATTGCTCGGTTAAGTTCGTTAATGAGCAAAATCGGTCGCCATCTTGGATCCAAGATGGCCGCCGAGTCCATTGTTGTATAGAATACACAGCCTAAAACGCTGGAGCAATTGAAATCAAATTTGGCATAATGGTACATCATCATTGTTTGATTACGAAAAAGTTACCTAAAGAGTTCAAAGACGCCATCTTGGATCCAAAATGACGGAAGTAAGAAATCTATTTTCCATATCGTTTGAGCTAAAGATACGAAATTTGGTATAAAGGTGTATTGTCACTAGTAGTTCAAGAAAATATTACGAAATGTTGAAAAAGTCGCCATCTTGGATCAAAAAAGGCCGCCGAACCCATTTTTGTATAGAATACAAAGCCTAAACGGCTGCAGGTAGAGATATCAAATTTGGTAATATGGTACATTATTACTTGTATGTTATTAAATATTACATGATGTATCCTAAGACACCATCTTGGATCCATGGCGGACTTAAAAATCCATTGTCCACACTGTTTGAGCTAGAGAGAGGAAATTTGGCGTAAAGGTGCATTATGACGAGTAGTTTAGGGAAATATTACAACGTTTGGGAAAAGTCGCCATCTTGGATCCAGAATGACCGCCCCAAGAACCCAATTTCCAAATCATTGAAGGTAAAGAAAAGAAATTTTCTTTGAAGGTATATGACCAAGAGTAGATTACAATAAATGGGGTAAACCTCCCCTTGCGGGCGCAGACCCCCGTGGGAGGGTGCCGATGGACACCATGGTGGTGTAGTGGTGCAGGGAGATTTTGGTTAAGATAAAGGAGGCACATCCTCTAAAAAAAACACTGAAGTTGGGGCGAACCCTCTACGGGGGTCTGAGGGACAGCGCTCCCAGTAAAGCAAAGCGAGTAAGGCGAGATTTGAATTTTTGAAAATAAAAAAATCTTCGAGATCTACCTCAGCCTGGAGGCCTACCGAAAGGGATTTTTTTCAAATTCGGCTGAGGGTTAATATAAAATAGTTCAATATTAAATTTCTTTGCCGTAACTCTTCAACGTTACTCAATTTCTTGTTTCGTTCTGCATTTTTAATCGTCTTTTTCTTCTTTTGGTTATTTTTCACTTGTATAAAGGAAAACTTCCTTAATTTTATTTTTAGTACACGCGACTGGTGTGTCTTTAGGTAGGGTGACCTTACGTTTTGTTGGATTCGAAACTAAAATTTTGGGATCGTGAGCAGGAATTTTCATTGTCATTCCTGGCAAATCAAAGCGGTCAATCAACGATTGCAATATTGTTACGTAAAGAAATCTGATTGCTGTTTTAGTCCTTTTACAGTAACAGGAAGAAAAACGCGCGATTTAGCTGGAATTGTTATGGTCCTTGTAACGTAAACATTTGCTCACGCCTGCTGTTTTATAGAAGAAACTATTCTTCGTGAAACTTCGTGCTTTCTTTTTCTTCTGTTGGCATCGTTGCTTTTCTTGGAATTTTGTAAAATGAAATCTTATTTAGCATATCTATTTTATATAAGATGTAAAAGGTATTATTTGCATTTGTTAGGAAGATCTGCTCAAGCCCAAAGGCTTTAAGGTACTACTAATGTCGATTAAAGCTGGTATAGAGTTATCTTCTACCTTATTGTGATTAATAATTTGTTATCCTCTGTATTGAAATCCTTGGACTCGTGGCTACCGCCCTGAATTAAATGACTAGAAAAAATGTGGGCGACATCCTCTTGTTTAGAAGTTTCTTCATTTATAGTTTGTATGGCCCGCGAACTTTGAGGTGTTCGGGGCCCCTTCATTCGTGTTCCTGTTCTTTTTGTCCCTTTCAGCACTTCGTATAGCAATGACCACGTTTATAGCAGTAGGCACAGAGAGAAATTGTTTTCTTGTCTCCTGTACTGGAATTAGTAGAGTCATCCTCCTCCTCCTGCTTCTTGTTCTTCTTTTTATAGCCTTGTTGGTAATGAACATTATAGGTTGATATGAACTATTAAAGAACATTGGTTCAGGTATAAATAGATTTTCAATGTAATGACATTTTTTAAATTTATTTTAAGGCCTTTAGGAATCAATGGTTTAGTCTATTCAATATAATTATGCAGGGGTTTCTCTTGGGATGATGTCAATGATAGTAATTGAGGACAATATTGCTTGGTTTTTATGGAATTAAACTGTATAGGATTATACATAAAAGGATTTTGAGATACAACTGTGGATTGCGCTATAATTGTAGGCTGGTCATAAACGGATGAAGTGCCTGTGACTTTTCAACATAATCTTTTTTTTAGAAGTTCTTGCGAAGGCTCTAATGCATTTAGTTTAGTTTGCAAATCCTGAACCGTTTGATATGCCTCTAATGCTATTTTTTGCATAAGGTTTTTCTGTTATCCTAATGACAAAAAATGTACCTTCTGTTCCTCCGTAGCTTCAGGCATATTATGTCTAATTGCTCTTAATTTCCTGATAAAATAGGCATCTATATGCTCATCCTCTCTTGTTGAACTTGTGAGATCTCCATTTCGGCTTTGTACGCTGGCATCCTTGGTCGGTTTAAACTTGCCAACTTCTTCGTTGCTCGTAGGTTAGATTTTGTAATTGATTTTGCGATTGAAGTTGAAATAAATAATCAAAAGCGACATTCTGAAGATACATCGGAAGGATTTCCAATTTTTTCGCATCATTCCAACCCTGAAGCGTGACTAAATGTTTTAAGAGCATGAAAAATCTGTCAGGATCTTCGTTCATTCTGCCAGAAAATTTCGTTAAATGAGGAATATTAAATGGTGGTTTAGTAGCCATTCTGTCAAAATTATGGTTGTTGTCGGAATTATGGTTACTGTCGGAATTATGGTCACCATCTATTCCCCCTGACCTATTACCGGGTCTAGTTATTGGCATTTACCTGTTTGAATATTATTTTCAAAATTCAACTTTAGTTACTACTTTACAAATTTTACTGTTGAGACATACCTGTTTAATGTCCAAATATTGGTAGTCCGATTTGGTTCCAAAAAGAAGAAAGTTCACCTTTTGAAAGACATTCACGGTCAAAGTTTCTAGTTGTAAGCACTCGCGAAATGTCAATTTCAGTACTAAGCGTCCCCGGTGTAGAGGTTATACTTGTACTAATTGCTTTCTTGATTTCAAGAAAACCGGCGCAGTTATTTTGCAGTCCGAAATAACGGCTCCACCAGGCAACCACGTAACGTACTGTACGGTAGAGCAATAAAAGCGGGATCTTTGAGTTTTATCCCATCACCTTTTATTACAAAATGTGCACAGAAACTAGACAAATATAAAGTTAACAAAATGAGTCTCCAAGATACAAGATTGACTCGGAGAGAAACGGAGTGGGAAAGGAAGTCCAATCCCGTTGCAGATAGGGACTAGGATAGGAGTTCTGCCCTGATGCGGGCAAGAACTGGTGTCGGATTGTCTTGTCCCGTTGCAGTCAAAGACGGTAGAAGTTTGTTCTGTCCCGTTGCTACAAGAACAGGTAGAAAGGAATACTCTGATCCCGTCGAAGATACAGAGTGAGGATTCCGACTCGGTTGCGGGTCACAGGAAGGAAGGTGATGTCCTCCCGTCGCAGAATGATGTCCGAACTCAAGATATTCGGCTACTTACAAGGTGACCAAAAACTTTTTTACCGTTCTAGAGCAGTGATAAACAAAGAGAAATACAGTGCACGGTACATACCTTTAGGTGGTTTCGAAGTAAGCTCCATCAGCATCCAACACCTTTTGCCAACGTCCCTGCAGCTGGACAATACCCTGGTAATAAAAGTCGGCGGTCTGCGAGGCAAAGAAGTCCGCATGTCTTCCTCATTGGCGAAGCATCTCCCACGGAGGTGGTTGTCGATAGAACGAAATAGGTAGTAATCTGTTGGCACAAGGTCCGGTGAATATGGTGCATGGCACTCTCTCCCAGCCAAGTTGCTGAAGGGTTTCCCGGGTCCTCTTTGCCACATGTGGCTTGAAATTGTCGTGAGGAAAAGCACGCCCTTGCGATTCACCAATGCTGGCTCCTTCTGCCGCAATGCACGGTGCACCCTTTGCAACTGTTGTGAGTAGACGTTAGCTGTGATGGTCTGACCAGGTGGAAGAAGCTCGTAATGTACCACTTGGCAACAAGCCCACCATACAGAGAGCACAACCTTTCGAGGGTGCTTTCGAGGTGTGAGGAACAGGGTCAATTGGCGACAACCAATATCTGGTACGCATGGGAGTGTCATAGAGGACTCACTTTGCGTCACCAGTGAGCAAGCGATCAAATATTGGTGTGTACAGGTGCCGAGTGCGCAAGGACAAACAGTCTGTCACTCGTTCCTTGTTGGCTGCCGACAATGTGTGGGGTACCCATTTGCTTAACCTGTATGACTTCCCTATCCCATGCATGTGCAGTCTGACTGTTTCAGCGAAAACATGGAACCTTTCTGCAAGTTCATCACAGGTGATACCACAATTTCACAACATTGTAGTACAGACGTAGTAAGCATGTTTGTTATTGTTTTGTAAGCGGCATGTTCTGTAATCAGTATCATGTTGCAATATTTATTCACTTGACTAAAAAGCTTAACTGATGAATAATTTTAGTATAATTACTATACTAGGGATAGCCAAACGGATGCAGATCCGAGTTTCGGATCTGATATCAGCAGAATGAACACACGGACGTAGTCTTTCGTAATTCGTATTTTGGGGGATTTTTCGGATACCAAGCGATAAGTCTTCTTTCGTTTCTTTACTCTTCATTTTGGAGTGTTAAAAGGGTTAGAGACTAGAGGGAGAGGAGGGTCATGGAGAGACAGAAGAAATTGCAAAACTAGTGAATATGAAACCAGTCATGTTAATATTCGGTTACTAATACATATATTAAGTGGTCGAAGTGAGGCGGTATGCACCGGCATGTCATACCAGCTCTGGATTTTGTGGGGTGAAAGCATACCGTTACTGAAACATACGGTATGTGTGTTCTTATTTGTAACATTTTTATATGTCTAGGCAAAGGTTAGCTAAATTTACCGTCTCTGTTTCTCCCCCATTTCGAACACTGCATATATTGCAGCAACAGAAAAATGAAAACAAGTATTTGACAGCACTTTTTTCTCTTCTAACCCCACCCTCTCCCACCACCAACCAAACTCTATCTACACATGTTCCTATCTTTTGCCCTGGAACGTCGTTGACCAGTCACTATTCAATAAACATTGCGTTGTTAAAAGGAAAGAACAAAACATATGTCCTCCCCCACTTTCAAGCGTTAAGGTATGTAAATTAAATACGAAACTTCTTTCCCAGATCCATTTGCTTTGAGAAATAAAACCTGTATTTTAGAAAAATTAAAGGATATTGAAAAAAACGTTCCTATCAACTCCTTTTTCCTAAGTAACCAAAGAGATATACAAATGACAGAACCATGAATGTTAAGTAGTACTTGTTATAGCTCTTTTGGACAAGAAAACAATAGCAGTTAAATATACGATTATCTCTATAAAATATATTTTTCGAGTTTCAGATACATTGAATTAATTGTCTTTATTTATGGCCTTTTGTCATTTTTGGCTCAGGCTGGAATGAGCTAGGCAGAGGATGGGAAAGGTATTGGCTAGGGCCTTTCATAATTTACCATCCCAACATCGCTGTTTCAGATGCATCATAATAAAGAAGTCCGAAGTCCTGGGTCTTTGAATCTGCGTCCGAAATCGCACGAGTTCATTGTACCTGATATCCGAAGATCCGGGTTTCGGATATCCAGATATCTGGATCTCGGATATCCGGAACTTCTGAGATTAAGATCCTTTTGAATGCGGATCTGTCCATTCCTACACTATACCATATACTCCAGATAGTATAATTCATCCCTATTGGATTTCAATATATTACAATCTCTCTTTTAGAAATTCTGTCAAGAAAACTGTTCCTGTTCTTGCAAAAAGAAACGTTTATTAAAAGTAAATTGTACCTTACGAAACTTTATCGTTCTTTGATAAAAGTAAATGACACCAGGGAGCCTATATACTCAGGCACCGGCAAGAAATTAATCTTATAGCATTTAAATAACTCGAACTGCCATCTCATGCATTTCGCCGTTTTGACTGAAATAAGTTCATAATTATAAGACATAATTTAGGAAGGATATTGGCTTTAAGAATTATCTCTGGTTGGCTATTATATCAGACAAACATTTCCTATGCGGCATTTATTGAAATAATTCATAAAATATGTTGCCAAAAAAAATATTTCGCAAAATAACATATTAAACACGGATAGTTGCCTAAAAAATAAAATGTTAATATTCAATATAGGAGGTACTTCACATTGAGATACTTCATCGTAATGGCTAAAAAAAAATCCAGCATTGGGACTCTGTAGATGTATTTATTTTGTAAAAAATAACGATACCAAGCAGCAAAATATATTGGTTACAAAAATATTTCATTTCTAATCATTATCTCTAAGTTTAATGACTCCATATATTTCAATGGGAATTTTTACTATAATTTTATTAGTTAAATAAACAGTGTCCTCAGATGTGAAGACCTGTCATATTCTTTTCTGTAATATCAAAAGAAAAACTGCCGAAATCTACGCTGAAAATTTCTCTCACCTTTAAACGACCTGCTGTGACGTAAGATGTGCCTTTGGCCAGTTTCCATCAGCGCAGTGAGTGTATGTCAGTTGTGAATTTCACAACTTAAGTTTTCTCAATATTTAACAATCTTGGCTCTGTTTCTATTATTGGCATTATGCTATTTCTTGGCAGATTTATTTCTATGACATTGATGTCAATATTAATTAAAAATAGTCTAATATTGTAGCATCATCCTGCCCTTTTGCATTCCTTTCTTTAGTTCACAATGGTTCGTGATGTCCTCAAACCTTGCAACGTTAATTTAACTCATTTCCCGACGTCATAGAATGATGAAATTTTGCATAGCGACGTAAGTCGGGTGATAATATGATATTCCATTGTTACTTTAATATATTTCCATGTATGTTTTAAAAGCTTATTTTAATTTTATTTTTAATACAGACTTCTTTATTCTAAAGTAAGTACTAACCAGCAATGATATGGGGTTTTGCTGGTTGCCGTACACTTTAGAATTTGGTTCACAAAATAGCTTGAGAAAATAAATAATATAAAAGCTTTTTAAAGACATTCTTTTCTTAAACAATTCGTACTAAAAGTAAAAAAAAAGGT
Organism: Lepisma saccharinum; assembly: GCA_022664845.1. Taxonomy (NCBI): domain Eukaryota; kingdom Metazoa; phylum Arthropoda; class Insecta; order Zygentoma; family Lepismatidae; genus Lepisma; species Lepisma saccharinum. The sequence goes on from JAGDQP010011625.1 coordinate 13,409, forward strand.
TTATGCATGACTAAAAAAAACAGCATGGGGTGCGCCAATTTAATAATTTTTTCTAAAGTGACTATTTTATGAGAGCTCGCCCCATTCTTTTCATTTTAGTCATGCATAAGCCTGATTATTTTTTTTTTTTTACTTTTTAGTACGAATTGTTTAAGAAAAGTATGTCTTTAAACAGTTTCATTATTTTTTTACATTCTTTTCTTTAGTTCATAATGGTTCGTTGTGTCCTCAAATCTTGCAAGGTTAATTTAGCTCATTTCCCGACGTCATACAATAATGGAATTTGCACAGTGACGTAAGTCTGGTGACCGAACAATATTATATTTACACTTTCACATATTTCTATATTTTAAAAGCATATTTTAATATCTTTTTAAAATATTACATATAAATACTAGCCTGCAACGCTGTGGTGTTTGACTATGGTTGCAGACCACCCTAGGATTTGGGTAAAAAATAATAACTTTTTAAAGATATATTTTATTAAACAATTCGTACTAAAATGTAAAAAGAAAAAATGTTTATGTATGACTAAAAGGAAAGCATGGGGCAGGCTCTCATATAGTCACTTTATAAATTCTTTAATTAGAGCGCCCCATACTTTTCTTTTTAGTCATGCATAAACAAAATTATTTTTTACTTTTTAGTATGAATTGTTTAAGAAAAGTATGTATTAAAAGTTTTTTTTATTGATTTTTTTCTTTTAGTTTTAAGATAAGGGAGAGAACAGAAAATAATTCCATATTATACATGTTCTCATGTTGGCTGAATTGAACACAAAAGTCCACAATGATATACACTAGACTCTCGCTAATCCGGCCATTCTTTGCACATATAGGTGCTGAATTCGCGGAAGTGCCGGATTATTGAAATTACGAGTTTAAACACATAGGGACTATACAGGCTGTACTTTATCAAATCCAAAGACACTGTACATTCATTTAGCCCCGGTTCACACATGCCATGCGGCAGCCGTGCGGCGACCGCGCGGTTGCCGCACTCAAGCTTATGGGCCATTGAAACAAGTGGAGTGGTTCACACATACTGCGGCTGCGGGACGGTGCTGCAGACCTGCCGCATTGCTCATAGGGGTGCGGCGACCGTGCGGGAGTCGCAAGTCCCACGGGCCATTGCACAGCATTGGATGGTTCACACATGAATGCGGCAGCCGTGCGGTTTCTCTCTTTTGGAATCTTGTTTTTCTTAATCTATTCTTTTTCTCTCAACTGTTCAATTATAAAAATGGAGAATCTTTATATTTTTCTCTATTCTAAGAAGAGAATTATAAGCTCAATAATAATAATAATAAAATAAAGTCTGATCGAATATTAAATTGAATAATTGGAGGTATACATTTTTTTTTTTTTACCTTTGGGACCCACCTTTCCACCCCTACCTCTCCGCATCCTTTGCACAATTTCACTTCGCACGCCTGATGGTCACAACAAACTAAACGTGTTCTCCATGAAATTGGGGTAGGCCATCCCCAGGGTAGAGTCCCTGCCTCGACCCCAGACTCGGCGTCGAGACACGAAGTCTATAAGGATCTGTTTCCACAAAAGTTCCTCTACAAAAAAAAAAAAAAAAAAAAAAAAAAACAGGACGACAAAGTTTTTTTTTTTGTGGCCCAGTTCCCGGACTTGAGCTGAAAAACAAATACGTAGTTATTTATACACTTATTGATAATAGTTTTATTTGTTTTTAATTGTTGCTTTATTTATGTTATTTTATATATGTTTATGTCTCTATTTATATTTGTTTCAATCCCACTTATACACATCTGTTTTCTTACATTGTTCATCATTCACATATCACACACACATCATACATACTCCATTTTAAAATTCTTAATATTAAGTTTATTATTTTAAATGGTAATTGGAGGTATAAATGGAAAACTTATTTTGTATTGAAAAATGATGTTATCCTTACTTACTTACTTGCTCTATGGCTTACTTAACTCGCAAGTTCATCGCCACAGTAGCAAGCGATCGCCATCGGGCTCTATCCTGGGCAAGATCAAGCCAGTTTTCACTACAGATACTTATTTCTCCAAGATCCCTTCTAATATTGTCCTCCCAACGTCGTCTCCATCTTCCCAACGGTCTCTTTCCCTCCGGCTTTCCAATCAAGATGGAATATAGTCTTTGTTTTTTTCCCATCCAAACTACATGGCCTACCCAATTTAGTCGTCGCGATTTAATTCATTACACCATCATTCGCGATTTAATAATATTACATCAGGTGAGTTGTACACTCCGTGGAGTTCTTTATTATGCCTCCAGTCATCTCATCCCGTTTTGGCCCGTATGTTTTTCTCGAGACCTTAATTTCAAACACCCGTAATTTATGTTCATCTCCTAAGGTCCTACTCCAACTTTCGCAACCGTAAAGTATTACCGGCAGAATAACAGTTCTGTATATTTTCAATTTCAACTTCCTTGATATTAATCTCGAAGAAAAGAAATGATAAATCGGCCAGTACCTACAGGTTCTTCGAAGTGGTAAGAGTTCGAGTTCTAAAGAGACATAAAAATTATCAGCCTTTAAACAATAATCTAGGAAAAAAATATGAACTTAAACAAAATAATGGTAGCAAACCAGGGTTGACAAAAACTGCCCCCACCAAAAAAGTTATTTTGTTTAAATACTTTGCTTTATTTATTTATATTACATATGGATGGATATAAATAAGTTTGTTTCTCCTTAATGTTCTTATGCAGCAGCGAGGTTATGAAGGACAGGACATACAGCTAAAGCTCAAAGTGGAATCCAAACCAGTACTCGATTTGCACCTGAGATTGTCCTCCACCTGGACTCGAACCCGGGATCCCTTGATTACAAGGCAAAAATTATATTAAATTATCGAAGATGGTTTAATATGTGAAATCGTCACCATGAAGTTCACACTATTTGTGGCATTTTTGCTTTTATTTATTTATTTATTTATTTATTGGTTTAAACCAATTGATATAAAAAAAAAACTGGTTTAAACCAGCCAACCCTGCAGCAAACCCCCTCCCCATATAAACCGTCACTCCCACCTACATGAGAATACCTTCAGAACTTGAAAATTTCTACTTTCAGGTACAATATTCTCACTATATGGTAGGAATATTCCAATGAAAATAATAATAATAATATGGATGGAATTGTCTACGAATTTTCTTGCTCGTAAGTGCACTGTAAAATACCGTTTCTTAAAATTAATAAAGCAGTTTTTATTTTTGCACTGAGAAATAATTTTCATACAAATGAAATATCAACATTATTTCATTTTAAATAAAAAACATATCGGTTTGGAAATAGGACCATTGATCTTATTTTAAAACCAGCATGTTCTCAATTTGAATAAAAAGAGAAAGTTGAAATTTCTTAGCTAAGAAAATTATTTGTACTATTGCACGAACGTGCGCATCCATTGCGATAGTTCTTTAAACTGAGATTTGTCCTTGAACGCCGCAGAGTGTTCGCAGACAAACCGCAGCATGTGTGAACTGTATGTGCGGCTCCCCCACCGTATGTGTGAACTGGGACTTACATAGATTGTCATAATAATACGTAATAATAATTTATCTAAAATTTCGAGTTTCTGCTTGAGGTCAAGCGTAACGTGTTTTCTTTTAGAAGCCGTAGTATGTACTGAACTTTACTGTAAGAAAGTCACAATTTCAAATACGTATGTATAGCGTTTGTTTAAAATTTTTAACTAACAACATTGTTGCACACGATAATTAATTGTTGTGCCAGTCATTTCTGCTTGAGCGAGTAGAGGCCGGATGTGGGCCGGACTACTTGAGGGCCGGATTAACGAGAGTCTAGTGTACTATTTATTTTTTTCATTTCCCCTCATAATACTCGCAAGTTCTTGTGATTTAGGTGCAAGGTTTTTGAATTTTGTAGCTATAAGTGATTGACCATCCTTTTAACATTTAAGAGTTACTACACTATAATATAGGCCTAATGAGAGGTGTTAACAGGCATAGCTCAGTTGGTAGAGCGTATATGTTACAATTTGTTTTCGCGCCAGTCATGAGTAATTTTTCCTTTACAGCTGGTAATTTCTTTAACGATTCTTACCAATATCCTTACCTTCTTTTGGCGCCCCTTCAGCTCGGCGTCCGGGACACGTGCCCCCTTTGCCCCCTTAGTTGCAACCCTGCCTGGACATAGTTGCCCATGTGGCTCTTAGACGGAATTGAAAGAATGGAATAATGCGGTGGTTTATCTGAATTTCAAATCTGAGCGGGGCAATAGGGCTCAAATACCACGTTATATCACAATGCATGTTGTATTGTCTACGAAGACATTATAGATTTACAGAGGCTCAGATCTGAAACTGGGGAGGATTTAATAAATCATTAGAATAACATGTCTAAGTTACTTGCGACAGATTATCGGTTAAGACACTTAACTGTGAAAGCAACACTTCTAAAGAGACAACGACTACATTGTAATTATTGGAGGTTTTGCTATATCCCTCTTACTCCATGAGATTGATTCTTCCTCGCGCTCCCCAGATCGGAACTTAAGACCGACATTCAAAATCATGGTGAATACATGCTTTAATCTATCTTTATCCATTCTGAACACTACTCAGTAAGTTCCGAGTAGCAATGGAGGTCGATACGTTATCTGGGATCTAAATAGTGATACTAAAATTTCAGCAAACCTTTTGGGCGAATGACGTAATAAAACCAACTAACCTTCAGTTACGAATGTTCCCTTATTACTCACACACATTGTATTTATAGTGTATTAATTCAAACAAAAGTAATTCTTGGTTCCAGTTCATATACGTGCCCCTAGTTTATTTAACACAAACATCTGCATTCTGAAATTGACGCCATCGGACGCCATATTTGAAAATGGCGTCTATCCAGTCTTGAAGACAGTTTCTCGACATTTACGCGAAAATCGTGCAAGATAAAATATATATATATACGTAGGGCAAATTTCCACAGTTTTAGTCCTCTTCATTTTGGTCTTCTTCACGCTAGAAATATTTCAGAGCGATGAGCTTGTAATATACTATTTTATGCAAGTAGCGGCGGATGGCAGTCCCCTGATTCCGGTGAAAGTTGTTATAACTTACTGATATTGAGAGAGAAGCCCCTTAGGAGCGCATTAACAAAGATTCCATAAGAAAACGTTTTCAAGTTTTTAACGCGGAAAACTCGCAAGGGATGTTCCGATTTTCTTGAAATTTCCAGAGTTGAATATCTCTAAAACTAAACGGCGGAAACGGTTGAAACAACATTTACCGTGAGTCTTGCGTCATTATTCACCGTACTAGACAGGTACAGTCAATAAATAACGAGACTGATATATAGAAGGTCATTTTACGCTACAAAGTTGTTGTTTTGCGTAATTTTTCTGCTTTAAGTGACACTCTGTCATAAATTTGTATTCGACCAGTTTAATATATTTACGGTTTAAAGTAGTTTCGTACTTTTCATTATATTAACCACTTCTTGATTAGGGTTCCATTATCCTTGATAATATTTCATTTGACGTCGTTTAAGGATGACTAAATCCACGTACACCAATTTTTCTCAGAATTGTAACGTGAAAAGCATTATAAGCTCTGAAACATTGATTTACATACAGATTGGTATACTATACATAGGAAAATAAACAGGCGTACTTGGCAAAGATAAGTAAAACCTGAAATTCATATTCATACTTGTGAAATTCATCTCACATGTTCATTTTCCTATGTTGTATATTAAGAATTTTCATTGCGTTTTGTATGTTACGCTTATGTTTGGGTAGAAGAGTAATGAATCACGATATCGGAACGCTGTAATCTGTAATAAACGAAGGAGTCCATTGTAGAAGTAAGTTGTGAACTGAAAGCTATTGAATATAACGTTGGATGTAGGTCTACTACGGCATACACCTTTCTTGTTTTCGTTTTCAGCCACGAGTTCTTTTGACAAAGATTCTTTGTGATATAAAGACTTTTTTGAGTAATAATAAAATCAGTGATACAAACAAATTTTAATATTAATTTATCAGATTGGATTCATACTTTAGAGTGTTATAAATCACTTTAAAAATGTATAAGCTATCTTATGTAATTGGTCGACGCTCGGACAGTGTCATTAAATTGTTCAGCTGTATTTTACATGATCTTTTATTCTGTGCATAATCACTTGTTTGACGATCTGATTTCGATTCAACCAGTAGTGATAGACTAGGATTTTACACGCGTGTAAGGTATCAAAACGTTGAATGTCAGTCATCATTGTTGTGGTGAACTGCAGTTCTTTGCATAATTCTTCTTCCTTTCGATCTTCCTTCCATTTCCATATCACCACCCATTACTCCCTCTCTCCCCAAATGTATTGATTAACATACAAGGACTGTCTTGCATCAGATATCTTTATTATAAAGTTTATTTGTAAAAGACACTCCATTTGTAAAACAGTCTGCTAGGAAGATAGAAGAGAGAGTGATAAAAGCATCGGAAATTATTACTCTTCCTCCGTCAATTTAATCCCTTCCACCTCACCACCACACATGCTTTGGACGTTAATTTTCAATCAAAATTGTGCACTACACAAGTCTACATAAGAATCATATATAGATCGAGCAATTTTCTGAATAATTGTTGTTCAGACAAATAAGACCCAAAAGATGGAAATTTAAAATTACGAGAACTGGAAGTATATGCGAATTGTAGCCAAACAGTGGGTCATATAAAGAAAGTGAAAAGGACTAAAATTGGCTAAAATTAGGTGATTTTTAATTTATGATATACGCATGTTTTTCGTATCTTGCACTATTTTTACGTAAATGTCGAAAAACTGTCTTCAAGACGTAGAATGGACGCCATTTTTCAATTGGACGGCTGTTGGTGTGAAGGTCAGAATGTAGATTTTTAGTATGTTAAACTAGGGGTACGTATATGAACTGGAATTTAAATTTGAGTTTAACTATTAAGGCCTTTAAACAACTTTGACTCAGGCCGAATGGATGATGATGGGATGATTGGTGAAATGAAGAAAGTGTGAGAAAACGGGAGAACCCCGAGAAAACCCACGCATACGGTTTTTGTCCACCACAAAGGCCACATGGCACGAGCAGGGTTTGAACCAACACATGAGCTGGGACCAAAAATTATTTTTGTTTGAATTAATTCCAATAATGGCCGAGAGTGATAAACACATAGAAAATTATTACTCCTCTCCCCCACCCCCGCAAGCATTTAACTCCCTCCACCTAACCCAACATCTACTTTCGAGGTTAATTTTCGATAGAGAAGATGTAGAATACAAATCTACATAAAAATATCATCCATAGATCGATCTCTTTTCCGAATAATTATTGTTCAGGACAAAATTATATTCAAAAGAATGAAATTTAAAATTACAAGAAGTGGAGAGACATGCAAATTGTAGCCAAACGATAGTTCGTAACAAAACAATGAAGAGGTCCAAAAGTGTGTTTATATTTGTTCTTTAACTTATGTCGTATGAATGTTTTTCGTATCTTTCACCGTTCTCGCAAAATGTAGAAAAACACTCTTCAAGACGTTGGATAGACGCCATTTTCGAATATGGCGTCCGATGGCGCAAATTTCAGAAGGTAGATTTTTAGTGTGTGCTTATGTGAACTGGAACCAATAATTATTTTTGTTTGAATTAATTCCAGCAAAAATCCTATTTCGACTCTACTATAGGTGAGATTGTAAGTTAATGAAATGAGGACTGGAGTAAGACCTTCAGAGGTCGTAAACTCTTAAAAGATTTTGCCCCCCGTCCGCTTAGACGTACATTAGTTTTCTTCGAGACGACACCTAATACTGCGATTGGTCTGTAATAACTTATTTTCCTGGCGTAATTTTTAGTATTGAAATAACTTCTGCAACTTTCTAATGTACTGGGAAGTATTACATAATAACACCAAAAATGGGGCAATAATATTATTAACGCCTTTGATAATTAAAGCATGTACTTCATTTAAACCTCCAGTGTAAGTTCTTTAATAGGATTTAATACTTCTTCAACAATTTAGCTGCTCAACTTACGTTTGTAGCTATCCATAGTAAGATCTATGTTACTACACAGAAAATCCTTGATATATCGGTTAAAAATATTTTTGAAAGGGCATTCGAGACTTTCGAGATCGGATATAATATAATCATTTCACAAAATTACGCAGTTTATCTGTGAGATCAATCTCAATTTAATGTAACCTGTTTTTACGTTGTTGGAACAATAATTTAAATTTCTTACAGAACTGGAGGAATTCCCATTCTTAGTTCTTCTATATATTGAGAGGTTATTTTACTATTATCAGTCAAATAAAGGGGGTGGGGGGGATGATGGAGATGCAGTCCAGGGCCCCACTGGTTCAGGAGCTCCGCCAAAGGTAAATCAGTTACCTATGTAAATTGCAGGACTCCCACTAAGAATGAAAACTGAAATTAGTTGAAATAGTGACCAAATTGTTAAGAAAAAGAGTTAGTTTTAGTGACTTTTCTAAGTAAAAAGTGACCTTGTCAGTGCCACTTTTAGTGGATTTAAAAAAAAAAAAAAAATCTCAATATAATTATTCATTTACGTGTAACTATGAAGTGAAAAACAAAGTTACTGATTTTACGACAGCCAACACTAAAGGGTATGTTATTAGGTAGGTAACACATACGAGTACGTGTTTCTTTTAGTGAATATCACCAACCAAGACAGGGGACACGTGGGGAGGTGTTTGAGCTGGTAGTTGTAATGTTCTATTTGTTGCCATGCAATATAATTTCAACAGCTAATATTCAAATTAAGCACTAACTTTAAGCAAATTAAGATTTAACGAGTGTGCAAAATCGCTTGGTCAAAAGAGAAAATGTGATACAACTTATTTATGAGCTCATTTTGTATCAAGGTTGATTGATTTAAGTCAAAGTAATTTAAATCAGATGATTTTTAATAAAAAAAAATCAATGATATAAATAAATAAATATATATATATATATAATATATATATATATAATTTATTTTATTTATTTATTTATTTATTTATTTATTTATTTATTTATTTATTTATTTATTTATTTATTTATTTATTTATTTAAATTTAAAAAGTAGAAATAGAGTGCAGTATTTTTAATCATTCTGTGATTTGAATCATGTAAGTTTGAAATTTACCCTTTAATCCTATTGTGATGATAGGCTCTTATGATGTAAACCAAAACCAGTGGTCGACCTAGAATTTTGACGAACTATTTGATTACTTCATTTTGATTATCGTAATTTCAGAAGAGAACGTAGGAACTCAATTCACATTAAAAGTTTACAATTTGTATTACAGATATGTTTCTTTTTGTCCAGTTTTTTTTTTTTAACAAAACAAATTTTTTTTCGTAACATTGCCTACTTCGTGTATTTGTATCAAATTATTTTATTTCTTCCCAAATTGCTCAAGAGCCATTTATACTCAGTGAAAGCATAAAGTTTACCTATGTGTATGCTGAAGGATGAAAACGCAAAACTGCGTATCCATTATTGATTTGCCTGCATTAAATAGCGCTCATTAAATTAAATTTTATCTAAGACCTTTAGGCAACTTTGGATCAGGCCGAATGGATGACTAGATGATAATGGGAGAATTGGTGGAATGAGAAAAGTAGAAGCAAACGAGAGAACCCTGAGAAAACCCACGCATACGGTTTTTGTTCACCACGAAGCCCACATGGCACGATCCGGGACCGAATCGGGGACCTCACGGGCCAGAGGTGAGCACTCTACCACTGAATGACCGCGGCTATACAAAATAGCTCTCATACTTTATGAAATATTGTCATGGGGTGTTTCCAAATTGATAGTGCAATTTCGAGGGCTGAAAACTAAGTGAAATGAACTAAAATTTATCTGGGTAAATTTAAATCCTAGAATATTTCGTTAGGAAGAAGTAGCTTCGAGTAAAGAGGCAATTGCGATTATAAAATTTGCAATCACTTATTAGGAAGAAAGGAAGAGACCGACATCATTCTAGAAGGAAAGCTGATACATGGAAACACTGTAAATTATTTCGTTTTCGAACTTAATTACGGCGTATACCCCTCAGATACCATTCATCGTATATCGACGAAAGTAACATAGAAGTTTTCCACATGTTAACTTTCTTTGCAAAGTATACCGTAAGTAAGTAACACCATATCTTCCTTCCTTTCCAAAATTGTTACAAGTTGTTGTAATTGCCTATTTTCCATGGCTATCTTCCGCAACGGACACCTCATGTTTGTGAATTTTACTGTAGTTTCTACTGGTTAAGGTTTTTGAAAAGGAAAACTAATAGTAGCTTTTTCAGTGAGGCAAGTTATTTATTTTAATATGTTGATTTAAATAAAAAAATCATCAAAAATGATTGTTTTAAAAAAATTGAGTTTTTCCACCCTGTTTTGAATATGAGTAGAATATTTAAAAAAATTCAAAAAAATAAAAAGACCGCCGATATATATAGCCATGGAAAAA
>JAGDQP010011625.1:30443-46491 GCA_022664845.1 Lepisma saccharinum
ATATATATATATACCGGTATACGTTATTATCCAAAAATGAGTCATTTTGAAACTCTATAGCTTCTTACTAAAGATGTGCCCGAAATTACTTTCTTTGTTTTATAACTGGATCAGTTTCTGTTCACTTTCATATTTGAATAATATTTATATTGTTTAACTTCAAATATGCTTAAAGTCCACTCCATGGAATGACTCATCTCCATGGAGAATGGAGATCACATTTCCAGGCACTCCAGAATTGGTTTATCAGGATATTCAGAATAGAAGCATTAATGTCCCACTGCTCAAAATAAGGAAAAATATATTAGAATGGGTATGTAGGCAGTATTAAGGTCCAAATTGAAAATCTAAAAAAAGACAGAATGGAGATCCGCTATCCAGGAATTATATATATACCTGTATATATATATGAATCATGGTGGATTCCATGAACAATGACCCAGTGCCCTAAAATAAGGTAAAAAATTGAATTGGGCATGCAAGCAATACTAGACCTGCTACTAATTTTTTTGTAATACTGATTTTAACACGAACCACTTTGTTCAGTCTCTTTTTGGAAGCCAATCCTTCCATCAGTGTTTAATTATCTTCATCTTCTGAAGAGGAACTTGCCGATGATGAGATGAGTAGGAGGAGGAGGATGAAGAGGGCGAAAGAGAAATAACAAGCTCTTCGACGTCGTCTTGTAATTCATCTGTCTTCTACATTTCCTCTTCATTTCTTTTATATGTGCAATATAATTACACCAGTCTTCTAGGGTCACTTGCTGAAAACCTTGGTGTATAACTTCTTTTACATCCTTAATCTGGTGTGTGTGTGTGTGTGTGTTTTGTTTTACTGCAACGTAATATTTTACTTGGGACCATACCATCTCAATTGCATTGAGTTCACAAAGGTACGGAGGAATCCTCAGTGTCTGGCATAGGATATTGTTCACACAGAGATCACAAACGGATGAAATTGAAGAGAAAAGAAGAAGAGAGTGTATGTTTCTTCTTACAATATTAAAAGAGAGAAATCTTACATCAGAACAAAAAGGAAAGAAGGATCTTTATAGATGGAGAAGGTTTAACTTACCTTGATGGACCAATCGCAATTCGGAAGACTGCTAACATTTATAATTTCTCATTTATTAACAGCATTTAAGTGCGAACCTACAGTCATTAACTACATTTTCAATAGAATTTTAAGAAATCGAGGGTCTACAATATTTCACTTGGAAAATGTCAAGGGATTAACTTAAGTTTATGTCACATTTAGAAAATACAACTAAAGAACACTGACGAAACTGGGCGTTACAAGAGGGGATAAAATGGATTTTATGGAGCTTCAGCCACTAGCCCCCCTCTAGCTCCGTCCCTGGGCAATGAGTAGAAAATGGCACTTTATAATTTTGAAGTTTTAAGTTTTGATGTTTTAATTTTGAAGTTATAGCTATGTATAACATTCGAGGTGTTGATTTAAAAGACCGATCCACAACAGCGTAAACGGACAAAGAAGCACTACTGTGGCGCAGAGCACACGAAGACGCTTTTGTTAATCGCATTATTTTTAAATGGATTTAGATATTACAATCAGATGAAGGCAAGGACTTCCTTTTACTTTTCACTCCCTGTATGTATGCATCTATCTTCTACAGGAAAAAAAAAAGTTTCGCTGATTGAAAATTTGTTGTAAAATATCTACGAATTTCCATCTGGTTATGCTTTTTCGTTATTTATAATATTAATAATGTTTTCATAGATAATATAAATAACCCATAGCGTTTATAAAAGTTTCAAGAGCAGTGCATCAAAAAAACGAAGATTGTACCTATTTCATTTCCAGAAATCGAAGTATAAAAGTTACGTAAAAATACTTTATCGACAAAACTGCAGTTCAATGATGTCAGAAAGGTGACAATGCTGTTGTTTCAGACACACAGTTTATACGCGAAAAGCATTGGCCCGAGAGAGAGGGAAGGGGGAGGAAGGAGGGGGGTAGTCCATAAGCGCCCATACTGCAAACAAATGAGTAAATAGACTTGCATACCCATTTCATTGTTTTGCTTTATTTTTTGGTACACTGTAAAAAGTGGAAACACGAAATGGATGAAAGTTACTCCGCTTTATGGAGAAATAAAAGTCGAAAATTAGCGTTTTGTTGTATTTACCCTTAAACGTGGATATAGTGTAAGCCTGTCTGTGGAAAGATTGGTAAAATTAACTCCATTTTAAAGTTAAACATTTTCTTTGTAATAGCTTAACGTTAATTGAAAATGGGTTGTAACTGGCCAAAGTGATTCGTCCGTGAATGTTCAACTTATTTTACGCTTAAAACTCGGTCATTTTCTAATCGAAGTGTAAGCTAAACTGGCAATTTTGAGGTTACGTACTTTTGTGGATGAAGTTTAAGCCTTGGTTTAATATTCTATAATCCAGTAACCGAAGTAACGTTACTTGCTTGTCACTGAACGCCCCGCCATTTTGAGTGTTTATATTGCCTTTACACTCTGAACAACAAACAGTTCACTGTTGGAACGAGAACGGAAAGGATTGGATTGGTGGAAAGAGAAATTAAATCATTTATAAATCTTTACACTGTAGCAAACGTATCTCTCTTTTTTCCACGAGACATTCCTCGTAGTAAAATCAAAAACGTGTTAATGATTAACCTCCTTCGCAGTAAAACCCTAGATATAGATATAACTCCGAAAGCCAGACACACCAACTGCCTTCGTAGCAGCCGGTCCGGGTGGTCAAGCTGGCTAGTGCGCTGGTCTGGCAACCAAAGGATCGTGGGATCGAATCCCGCATTGGGCATGGATGTGATTTTAACTGTGTTGTCTGTGGTTAGGAAAATAGGTTGAAAGAGTTGTAAGAGAAGTCACCCGCTTAGGGTAAACGAAGTTTTTTTTTTTTTAAAGTAGCTAAGTGGCAAGAGCGTCTGATCGCTGTGCTTGTGGACCCTGGATCGAAACTCGACCACTACAACTTTTTTTTTTCATTTTTAATTTTAATGGAATATTACCTTTTATTCTTTTCTACATTAAAAAAATGCTCTGCTTGAATGAAATACGTTGGAACAGTCATATATGTTGTGTACACGTATTTTGAAATTCTACAGAAAGTAAAACGTTCAACCGAAAACTGGCTGAATGTAGGAAAATCTAAAAAGTTGAGGCAGCTCAGCTGCCTCCATTTTTGGGATGAACGTTGTGCCTTCTATTTTTACAGTGTAGTTGGGCATTGATCCTGGTATCGCTGATACCCTGAACGAAGAAATTTATTCTTTCTGGGATGCCAAGACACCGGATTTGCATTCGGTGTCATTTAGATTTTCAAGTTGGGTCTTAGATTTTCAAATAGAGCCTGCGTGTACATTTCAATTTGTTTTTCCCAATTATGAGTAGTGGAACATTGATCCTGGGACTTAGTGTTTAATCTGCGATTGATAACATTTTTTGTTTTAGTTTGTTTCGATGCTCTACCATCGGTATTTGTATTATTTTTTTTATTTTTTAATTAAGGTATGTTAATATACGTAAAAAATATTTTTTGGCTATAGTTTTGGATCTGAATATGGAACAAACTTCATCCTCGTGTAATTTCACAGCCAGAGCGAAAATTGCTTAAAGAGCAGAAATAATTTTGAATTTAAATTCAAATTGGCAGTAGATTTGGTAGTAATGTAATAATTATTTATTTTCAGAACAAGGTTTCGCAATAATTTTAACGAAGTTCTAAGGATCTTTCTAAAATGAGACTTAATAATTTGCATATTTAACGTATAAATTAAAAGAGCAAATTAGTGAGTTATTGATTCCATATTAATTAAAGACAAGTATTACTATCTCACCTTTCGGTGTATTACTAGATCCAGGAAGGCTCTGAGACAGCACCAAGGGACGTAATGGTATGGATTCATGGAGGTGGATTTACAGTAGGCTCAGGAGGCTTAAAGATGCAAGGTCCTGAGTATTTCCTCGATAAAGATATTGTTCTTGTAACCATAAATTATAGACTTGGAGCTTTAGGTGAGTATTCGGGATTTCAAGAGAAATATGTTTGCTGCTTCATTATTTTTCGCAGACTGCTGCTGCCAATTAATGTAGTCATCTCTTAGGCAGTAAACAAATAAATTCATGCCTCGTAGAGCTATACGAATCTGTTTAACAGAAGATGTTGTATTATCTGAAATTATCTAAAGTTTATTATAGTTTTTTTTTTCTTTAAGCAATATTAATAAGTTGTTCTTGACCTCTGACTGCGACGACGAAGTTATTTATTCAGATGTCAATGAACTTGGTTCAAATAAATATATTTTTTGCATTATATTCTAGGTTCTTTATTAAGTATTAACGAGGCTTTTGTTGTCTTTGCTTTATATTTTCAACATTCATTCCATGAGTTTATTAAAAAATTTTGAATATAGTCATCTTCAGCAGCGTGGAACTTCTTGAAAATTACCTTATTCCTCCTAATATAATAATGTTGGTTATCGTGCTGCAATTAGCAGCAAGGACTCCATTTGCTTTCTCCAGAAAGCAAATAATCCTGGTCAGTAGTCACTCAACAGTAATTATGCTAGACCGCCTTCCAAAAAGGAGGGGAGACACCTCCCAAAACTCACAAACCATATACACATTCAACTTTAAAATTTCCGAATAAAAATCTACATACACCCTAATCTTTTTAAAAGTAGAAACTGTAGAAACCATACAGTTATAAAATTTCCACTAGAGTTAGGACTGTCGCTGCGAACGCGGCACTACTTGAAAGTTTTGTGGAAGTATGTTCGTTTGGCAAAACAACACGTATTGTGAGCTGTTACTACTTCGCTCTTTGGCATTGTTTGTTATAGTATTTGAGAAGAAATCGCCGGTCTCCTGTGCAGCTTATAGCTGTGCTGAGAGATTTAAGAAAGGAAGTAATGTATCGTTTCACGATTAAAAGTTCATTTAATATTATTCCGTGAAGAATAGTTCATTATGTAAGACGCTGTTTCGTGCAGTTTGTGCCTGTGTTAGAAATATAAAATACCACCATCTTTGAGAAGATAGAGACCTGCACGGGCCGGGCTTGGGCGGGCCAGCTCCGCTATTTCTTTGGGCCGGGCCGGGCTTGCTTTTTCGTCAGATCGGGCCGGGCTCGGGCCGATTAATTGCATTTCTTTAAAGCAGTTCAATAATTATTGACTTTCTTTAAACGATAATTGGAATAAAGCCAAAAGTTCAAGTCTGTGTGCACGTCACGTGGAGTGAAAGGTATTACATACAAACAATGCAATATCTACAGTTTGTATTGCTTAGCGGTTCCACTTTCGCTACAGAGGATTAGTTGTTCACCGGGGCGTTGACCCCAGTCGGCAGTCACACGAGTGACTGCATGCCCTTCCCTCAATAAATAACAAAAGAAAGTATGAGTATTGAAGCTTCCTCTGCTGATAGTCCATGTGAATACCAGAATATCTGGATCCCATGGGCTGAACAGTCAGAGTGGTCGTCTTGATATAAAAGTGAAAGGAAACCGCACTCTTTGTTCTTCTCTCCACTTCAGCGACCCTCTGAAAGAAATTGTGGATGAAGTCAGGGTTGCAGTCTAATACGGTGTTAAATACCATGCAAATGTAGGTCTTGCGGGCGGGGTCAAATTTCTGATAATTTGTTTTGTCTACTTCTTTGCTGGATTTAAGAAACCTACGACTACAAGTAATCCTACTGTTCAAAGCGAAAGGATTATTTTGATCATTTGTGTTAGAAATAAATTGAAACTGCAATCCTGTAGAATGAAATTAAAATGACCAGCAAATCTAAGCGCATAACATTGTTCAAACACTCACATAGATATATATTATGTATCACTGTAGATACTCACTGCATTATAATATATTATTATACCAGATACAAATATATTGGGGCTCGAGCCAAAACTTTTTAAAATTTATCTGGTCGGGCTGGGCTTGGACCAAGAATTTTTAAAACTTATCGGGCCGGGCTTGGGCCAAGAATTTTTAAATATTATCGGGCCTGGCTCGGGCCAAAAACTTCTAAAACTTTCCGGGCTCGGGCTGGGCCGGGCCTAGGTACATTCGGGCTGGATTGGGCTCGGGCCGAATTTTTCGGCCCGTGCAGGTCTCTAAGAAGAATGTATTGATGGAAAGCCATTTCATCGTGTTAGATCCATAGTTATAAAACTGTCCGTCAATGCCATAGGCAAGAGCAAATAAGTGTTCTTACACTCAGCAATACAGGATCGTTTTCATTTAGGCCTTTTGGAAATAAAGTGGTTATATTCGTGTAGAAAAATAATTATATTCATAACTATCGATTTAAAATTTAAGTAGTTTTAAGCCCATAATACGCTGTTGAATTTTATTTATGGCATTTAGCCACCTAAGGCTCAAGCCGGGATAGGGTAGAGGAAAGGATTCGGGAAGATGTGAGCCGGGGCCTATGTTGAAGATGCCATCCCGACATTTGCCTGGTGCGCCTGAGGAAAAACCCTGGAGGAGAAACCTCAGTCAGGATGGTCGGGCGCTGGAATCGAACCCACGACCTCCTGAATGCTACGCCAATGTTCTACCACTAAGCTACGGCGACTCGGTAAGTAAGGTGCTATTGAAAAGACTTGTCAAATTATTAAGAACAATGGTGATGAAGAGGGATGTTTCTCCTGAAGAAAGGTCTTGTCCTGAAGGTCCTAGAGCTAGTTGAATCTATGGTGATTTGCCATTGCCTTCCATCGTATGAAGATTACATCCTACGGATGAGACCTACAGTTTAACGTGGGTTCCGAACCACTTGTGTCCCCGCCGGGTGTCGAACCTGGAACACCTTGATTACACTATTCAGAACAAAAGAAACATAAATGTAACATAGCAAAACTAGATAAGAAACACTTCTTATCGGTCACCCTGGTCGGCAATAGGAAGACTCGTGAATTCTATATACCTATAGTCGGACACAATAATATACTTAATAGATACGACTATTCGTATTGTTTATAATATCAAGTTAAAACAGAACATTTGAAAAGCTAGAAAAAGCAATATTGTTTTTAATAATTTTAAAACAAAGACTCTTGCCCTAAATTTAAAAACACTCTTCTTCATTCTCAGATGACATTTCCGGTATCCTCTAAGCTAACCAGGAGAATGCATTTACCATATTTTCTTTTCGGTGGTCTATATAATTGCACTTTCAATAGCTGATAGAACTTTAAATATCAAGTTGAAGCTGTCTGAAAACTAGAAATAAATTTTATATACATTATTTTAATGACATACGTCTTGTTTCAATGATGTTTTTGTGAAAATTGCCAACTACTAGTGTATGTCCGACGATCGGTACCTTTACCAATTTCAATGTTATACTTTATGCAAGTAAACCATTGGTTGTGTATCAGCAGCGTGTGTGTGTAATATTCATGTCACCTGCGATGTATCCCTAATGTTGTATAATGTTTTTAAATGTATATCTATTTTTTAAATAAGTTATGTGGCTGTAAGCATTTACATCCTATTGTTTTATTTATAAAAAATATTTCACAACAAAAATCATATTTATCAAGAACGTTTTATATAAGTGATTTTTACATTAAATTTACCTTATATTGATCAATTTAATCAGGAATTCTTTGTATCTTATGTGTTGAACTTAACTAAGGTGAACTCTAATGCGAATTCTCAGTTGTTTTCCTTCATAAAATGATCTTGCGTGGTAAATACAATATTTGCTGCAGCGCAGCAGCAGACGATTCGCTGTCTTTTGCCAAACAAGCGGTGAAACAAATGAATATTTAATTTGCGAGAGTTGAAACCCATGCGAGAGTTAAAACCCACGTAGACCGTGGCACCAACTCTGACTCTAGTGAAATTTTATAACCCTATGGTAGAAACCCTGCCAAGTTTGACTTTGTTTATACCCCACACATCTAAAATTGAGGCGGATTCTATCACTCAGTAAAGCATTGATTCTTAATCACAAGGTATATTTAGCATTGTGGCCTCAAACGTAAAGAATTTGCGACACACTCAGGTCTTGTTGTCTAGTGCAGTGCTTTTGAACCTTTTAGCTTAATATAAAGTGCTAATATAAAATGTTTGTTTCTTTTCTTCTGAAACATACCAGTTTAGCCCATTTTAAGCATTGAATAAATTCATGTTTACAAATGAACAAACTTGAAACTTATTTCAACGTTACTACAAAATTAATAGTTTCGAATGACTTGAAATTTAATTTATGGACAAAGGAAAAAGTATTGAAAGATGGCATAATTTACAATGTTTTATAAACTCGTTGGAAACTGAAGAAAATGTCTTTTTGTGGGGCATTTTCAAGTCTCTTATACATTGTAGTTATTAGCCATACTCTCAGTATTTTGATAGTGTTCTATGTATAAACTTGAGCTAAATTCATTTAGGGACTACGCCAGGATTTTCTAGAAGGGGAGACAGAGCTATTAACAGGGATGCAAAGATGTTCCAAGGTTAGAAAGCAACCGGATCATAAACATTTAAAAATTACTTAACATGGTCGTCTCTTAATAACAATTACCAAAAAAACATAGGCTACAATCCTCAAACATATAGTTTCAATGAAGGAAATAAACGGCTACAACGCTTTATTCCAGGAACCTTTCTTTGAAGATCGTGTAATGTGGAAGTTTACTACTCTTTTTGTAATTTGGTTTCTTAAATGTTTATTATCGGCCTTCAATTATTTTACACCAAAACACTTAAGACTGAGATTGTTATGTATTTTCTTATAGGAACTTATCAATTAATACGCATATTCGTGCTTATGTAAAATTATCAACAAATTGCACTGATTCGTTAAACCCTCGCCTACCCCCGAAATCGTCCATGTGTACATTACGGTCGAAAATATTTCGACTTCAAATCACGTATGTAAAATTGGAACTTTCACCTATCCAATATATTTTAGGTATATACTTTTTTCGTCTTGCTTTTGTACATACAAAGAAGGAAAAATGAATTTGTATCAAAGCATGACTTATACGGTCACGCTTTTTAAATAATAGAGTGCAGCACACGTAGCTTCATTACGAACACACACACTATTATTGTCTTATTGTGTCCCACTATACTAGTAAGTGTTTTGATTTTCGGGCAACACTTAACATAGTTTTTCGTATTTACAGTCTGAAACTTTGCAAATAAATACTAAGTTAAATAATAAACGCAATAATAAACGAAATTATTAACTTACTCAAACTGTCTGTAAAGACAAAGATGAATTCTACAATAACTAGAAAAATCTATGGTATTAGCTGCAATCAAAACATGTGTCACATTTGTTATATAGGGGAAACTGTTGTAGCCTGGAACACATTTTACGTTTTCCAAATTATAGTTTTAGTGACATTTATTTTTTAAATTCTATGTCTGTGCTCTTAAACTTTGAATATTCCTGAATTACACTGCTTCAGTATTTGTATTCTGCTTTCTTTCTTCTACGGTGTTTTCATTCCTTAAAAAAAAATCCTGCAAAGTGTACCATGGTACAAAGGCTCATGTAGTTTGGAACACATTCTCTTGTACCTTGAAACGTGTATGTATAATAGGGCAATAAAATAACTCACAATAAAATCTTGGGAAATATTTTATTAAGTTAATTTCTTATAGGAACTTATGAATTAATACGCATACTCCATACTTACTTAAAATTATCAACAAATTGCGCAAACGTTTGATACTTTATGAAAGAACTATTTTCATATTATTGTGGAATAACTAAGAACATGATAAAAATAATTTTAGGTATTTAACGAATGCCTAGAGGTGTGTTTACTTGTTTTTTTGTTGTGCTAATGTTGTCTTGGTGCCCTGTGCTCTTTTCAGTCCTTCAAGGAACATGTATCAAAGTAAAAGATGTGCGTCTTTTTCATGGTACAAGAGACTGTACCAGTACATCACTAACATGATGGCATACTGAAAATGTTACCTGTAGAATGGAAATTTGTGTAATAGAAAAACATATCCAATTCTCTTGTATACGGGAACTATTACTTATGAAATAAAACAGCGACAGTAACGACGCTATTAAATAGTAAGTGCAGTTTATAAGCTGTAAAACAGTTACTTTTAACTATCGAGCTTTTCGCTTTTCAATTAACTCAATACTCAGCCACCCAAATACAATAAAACCACAAGGCTACTGCCTGGGAAGCTTGGCACACAACATATTGTACGGAGTCCCCGGTATATATCATAGGGAGTCAGAAACATAAGACTGTTCCAGGGTACACTATGCTAAAGGTACAACAGTCTACCCTATTGCCAAAGTAGGAACAACACATTGCTAATGATATTTCTTTCGCAAGCAACACATTGAAGCCAGACGTGGAAATTGATTGTAATAACGATAAGTACAGTACCTTTCATAATGGTTCACGTCGAATGAGAGGCCGGGACTGACCAATGTGACCAAATTTCTCCCTGGTTTCCTTCAGTATAAACGAATGACTGTATGGTACCTAAAAATAAGACTTAAAATTTTTGCAATTCCTTCTGCTTCGTCTGGTTAAAGTGGAACAGACTTAACGGCTTGCGATCGTAAGATATAAAAGTAATAAATGTAAAAATTTGAAAGAGTTTCAAATTATTTATACCTGTGATAAAGCAGTTCTGTGTGCGATTCATGTAATCAAAGTGCTTTTTTGTTGATGCTAGCTTCCAGTTAAGTCATGCGTACGAATCTGGTTCATGTGTAAGTAACCTTCTTGAAACTTGCCGTTTGCTGTAAATTATTTGATTCTGTAATTTCTGTCTGTGAGAGTTCCGTAAGAGATATGAACAACTAGATCATTTCCCGTAATAATTTGCTTGCGGGACGTAACAATTTGGACATAGTTACAAAGTAGTTGTAGAAAAAGAAGAAAGTTATAGTACTTAAACTGCACAACACAGAACAAAGAACATACATATCTATATCTATTTTAAGCGTGGAATAAATTTTGTGTACAATACTTTACTATTTTACGGCATGGAAAATATAAATTAAAACATAGGTATTTAATATATTCTTTAAATTATGTAATCTGTAGACTAGCTTTTATTTCTTGTATTTTCTCCCCAAATGCATATAATTAACGTTCTCTTTAGGATTTTTAAGTACTGAAGACGAGGTTTTACCTGGTAACTATGGACTACGTGATCAAATACAAGCTTTAAAATGGATACAAAAAAATATAGATGCTTTTGGAGGTAATCCGGATAGCGTTACGATATTTGGAGAAAGTGCTGGAGGAGCCAGCGCTCACTATCACATTCTGTCTCCTTTATCAAAAGGTAAGACTTTTCCTACACATCTTTCTTAACATACTTAAACAATAGCTATAAACTTATTGTACATATGTTGTTCACAATACGTCATAACAAAGTGAATATTGTTTTTTCTTAATAGCTAACGAGGAAAGTGATGAGGTTAAGGTTGGGTCCTATTTGCACTCTGGCAAATTAAAAAAAAAAAAAAACCTCGTAATAGTAATTTGTTCACATCTTTCTATACTTAAAATGCTCAGAAGTGATCAAAATTTTACTCTGTAGTGTGCGAAAAGCAAGCAGTGCATGCATTTTACAGTGAACGTAGACATTAATGTAGGCTGTGTCTGGAACCACGACCACCGGAAACCTAGTGGAGATCCGATCATTACACATACGACAAGTGCATGTGCAGAAGTAAAAGTGGACAGTGCTTATTTCTCCAGGTGGTTTGAACGCTATTTCCTTTTCTACCAAAATATATTACATTAAAGATTACCCACAATAACTTGTTTGTGTTAATATTGGGAGAATGTTACAAGGTTTTCGGTCTCAAAAAGAGTCAGAACTTACGTAATTGCTTTTGTAAACTTGCTATCTTAGAGCTAATGTTGCTTTCTGTGTGTGTGTGTGTAAAATTGCAAAATGAAAATCGAAAGAACACGCTTTTGTTCTTAGAACTGTATAATAGTGAACTATTTCTGTGTAAGAGCTTATTATAAAGATACCATTTCACATTGCCTGCTAGATTTTTAACACATCGCACTTGAATTTCAACTGCTTTTCATGTCTACTTATGCAGACGATAACATATGTTTTGCTTCTGAAACCTGTGTGCACGATGTTCCATGTACTCTAGGCACGTATTGTATTACGGTACAATTTTGTTTTGTGGGTATCCGTAGTCCTTCAATGAGTGCGCCTGTTCGGAAACACACAACGAAGTTCATGAAATGCACGACCTTAACGGTTAAAGTTATTTTCGTGCAATTAGTTTATTTCGTTATTTCCAAACATTATCATGGTAACGATAGATACCAACTCGGAAACATATTAAAAGAATAAACGAAAATCGAAGATGTGGTTGTAAATGTGGACACAACTTCAAAATACGAAGCAAGTTAGTTTCTTGGAGAGGATATATTCAAATTATAACGTTATTTATCAACATATGGGAACTTAATTTGCAGAAATAGTTTCTACACGCTTCAAGTTCTAATTATGTAGTTATACTTGTCTAACGAACGTTTCAATATACAATTCAATTTTTTAAATACAAGAATCATATTTTCACATATTTCAACATTTCCATGACTTCTCAAACTAAGTCATTTGCTGCACAAAAGAAACGTTCCATTCTTCTGAAAACTAAGCTCTGTACAATAAGTTACAAGCAACAATATTAATGAACTTGTTTGTCAAGATGAGAATGTAACAAACAGAGTAACAGACAAGAAACGAGAGCGAGATAGCGATTTATCAGAAGGAACTTGAAAAGTGTTAATTTTATATATATAAAAAAATAATGATTACGTATTACAACTGAGGGACTTAGTGGAAAAATGTGTATCTCACCGAAATATGTTTTTGAGAAAAACAAGGTTTTATCTTTTAAGGCACCAAATGATTTATTCACAAGGACCACACACAAATGTAATACTACAGAATAAAGGAATGTGTGACATATTTTACTGCAAATACTCACGGACTTTACACGGACTTTACACGGACTTTAGTCAAGGGTTTCGTTTAGAAAGTCACAGAAGAATCAATCGATATATCTAGCGTCAAAATCCTCGATAATATCATGCACTTGGGTATTGTCTTTCATAATAAATTTAAGGGGTTGATACACAGTGGAATGTACTTCAACATTGACATGAAGTTATCGTGCGTTGGCCTTGGAGTATCTCTTCCGTCTTGTTTCTTGCATGGCAGATACATTTTTCCCAACGACCCGCCCCTTTGGAAACTCTCAGGAATCCACGGTTCACAATCAGAGTACGTATACTGCTCCTGGATGATGTAGCTACTGTTAAGGGATCTCATGCACGAAGTATCTACCACACGGAAGATTTTGTCCATACTCTGTCTTTTTGTGTATTGTCAGAGGAGACTACAAGTTAAGATGTAGCTTTAAGGTCCTAAGTGGTCATTTCTATTACTTGATAGGGCTTCTTTTTCCGTGCCTTCTCAATAAGCGTGATCCATTGAGCAGGAGTGTAACTTGACTGTTTACCTTTTCGCTTTCCTATTTACACCAAAATCACCTTCGCAGGGTAGGGATGTATGGCCCAGTCATAACAAGCGATGCTCGATTGTCGTGATGTGTGTAACGTCCAACAGATACAACCATAGGGCCAAGATGATGATAGATTTAGTTTCGGCCTACGCATGAATCACTATCAACGAATAACTTGGTTCTACTGTACAGTTCTTCTGGCTTCCTGTTTCTTCATTACAACGCGATACGATAGATTCTGCCCATACTCACATAATTGCTGAATCATTATGACAAAAATTGATTCCAAACCAATAAGTCCATACCTGCCGCATGTAGAAAATAGTCTCCGTACTGATAGAGGGCATCGGAATTGCTTGTTCGATATCCATTGTAATAACTGTTGTGTTACTGTCCCCATTTTGGCACTACCGTTTGATCCCGCAACGACTGATATGCTGCTTGGGCTTTACAAAGATGCAACTCGTATTACTGTGATTTAGGTTCAATACCCTGCATTTCATCACACGCTTTGCAAGTATCGGTGCTTGGTAATTTAAATGCAATATTGAAATCTGTGTTGAATACTTGGCGATGTGTATGTAACTTCACTGGAAATATGGCCTTCTGTTTGGACTCCCAGGGTTGCCACCTTTTGATGAATGAATTACGGGACACTCGGCAAAGAATACGGGATAATAGGAAAAAATACGGGACAAATTTTAAATAACTTAAAATAAAAGTAGCTTGTTGCGCCCTGTACTACTATATGGCTATAAGCACAATTTAAAACCTCCATAATAATCAATTACACACAGAAAACGTCTTACTTGCAAATGCTCACACCCCAAAAGCACTGGCGGGCGGAAAATGGATATTTCAATTTTGTAAACACAGTTAACGTTAGTACCTGCACTTCAAAAAATGTTTGTGTTAATTCAACACTTTTTAGTGTCCCTGGGCGACCACTGTTTTGGTCTTCAGCAAACACCGGTGTTAATTTCGATGATTCAGCACAATGGATTCATTGTCAATACTGATTCAACTCAATAAAGAGTGTCATGCTACCATTATCACAGAGTTGAATCACCGAAATCACACAAGGAACGGTTTTGATTTAACACAAAAAATGTGGACGCTCTGGGAAAAGTGGCCGAAAAGTATTGAACTGACACATTCATTTTTTGCAGTGTGTTATAAACTAGAGCAAACACAAGGCGTGAGTATTATATACCCATCCACAGGACTCATGTTGGGGCCTGGGGATGTGAACAGAATCTGCTCGCTAGTCTGCATAGTAAACAGCTGGAAAAGAGACCATCCCTATTTATTTGTTAAAATTATTGATATGTTGAAAATATGTCTGAATTTACTACTGATAATACGGGACAACAACTGGAAATACGGGACGCGTAAATTTGACCCAGAATACGGGACATCCCGTATTATACGGGACAGGTGGCAACACTATGCACTCCTCTACATATAACACATACAACTGCGGTAAAGGGTTTACGGAAGTTAGATACGAGCGTTGCGGGTTTCACACTGTTATAATGATAGCGGTATCAGGGAACAGACATTATGTACTGCCTGCCGGACACTGTCCAAGTTGCTTTTGGTAATTAGCAGGGGGCTTGTTGTGATGTATCTTGTGACTATCTTCCACAGATGAATGTAATGTTGGCGCAACATGATCGTTTTACCTTGCTGCCAATTCACCACGAGCGGTACGCAATCTACGTTCAGTAATACCATATACATTGCAAAGCACTTTTCTGCAAACATTTACTTAATTCCCCGAGTACAGACACTAAGCATAATGAAACGTATAGACACGCCGGGAATTTTTAGGATGCTTCCTGTCTTTGGCGTAACCGTGTGTACATTGTGGCCTCCGAATTAGGAAAGAGATAGCATTTTGTTAAAGTTTCCCATATTATAAAATGCACCTTTTCTGTTTCGCAGTTTACGTTACGCACAGCGCCGGCTCGTGCCTCCAAAACTTGTGGTTTACTAATTCTAAATGAAAAAAAAATCTTTAGTATGCTTTGAAAATTTTAAATAGTCGTTTTAATCAGCATACTAATGATTTTCTCCCTTCAGAAGTATGTATTTAAAATTAGTGAACAGGCAGTTTTGGAGGCACGAGCCGCCGCTGGACTTAGGCATGTTCTGGCACAATTCACTTCTGCAACATGTGTACCCCTACTTGTTTTCTCGGGTACTTGTTTGCCTATTTGTCCCACTTAACTTTTACATGCGATCCTCCTCCGTTCATTATCTTTCTACGCTTCTTCGTTTCTTGGCCGTTTTCGTGGTTTTACAGGAGAATTTGTTGCACTGGCAACCACAACACACAACAGGTAACGTTCATAAGTCCTAAATTACAGAAGTCCTAAAAACAACTTTCACAAGTCCTAAACTTTAGGACTTGTGCAGTTTAGGACTTCTGCAAAATCCAGAGAACTGCCACTTCTCCAGAACTTCCAGAATCCTGGCTTCTTGTCTTTTTGGACTTCTGCACTTTAGGACTTCTGCACTTTAGGACTTCTGCACTTT
>JAGDQP010011626.1:0-11271 GCA_022664845.1 Lepisma saccharinum
ATGCGTCCTCATGAAACAATCTGAAATGTGGTTTCGAAAAAGCTTCGTATGTGACTAACAGTAGAAATTGAAACTATTATTTTGTAATGGTTTGGTCAATACCAGCGGATTTTCTTCGCTATACGATCCAAATGCGAATGTGGTATCTTCACGAAAGTCACCATGTTTTAGGGAAGAAGTTGAATATAAGACTGCAGTTTCTCTTTTAGAGCTATCAACAGGATGATCATGTAGAAAACTCTGTGGCGTTGAATCACAACGCTTTTTTTACTAAAGGAAAAATGCCATATTTAGGTTGAAAATATCTCAAATGGACCATCATAAAAATCTGAAAGTTTATGTTCTCCAGGAAGCTTTGTATGTTCTCAAATCACAATAGAAATGGCAATTTTTATTTCTGAGTGGTTTGGTCAATAAAAAGTTGTCCAAGGGAGTTAAAAGTGTGCTTTTCAAGCAGTGTAGTAATATGAAGCTGCATATACACATATAATCCAATTAGAAATAAAAGTTGTAATTTTGGTTGTGAGCTGAGCACTAACAAAGCTACCTTTAAATTTCAGTTGTTTTTTTTAAATTATATATTTAAGTCTGAAATATTGTATTTTTTTACGAAAGGCCATGTGTGAACCCTGTTAGAAAGAAAGGAATGTAATTCAACCAAATGATTTTTTTGAATATATATATACTCATTTGGTAGGTCTAATTATTACAAATGACACAGCCTTAGATTCGATTGATTCACAGAAGGAAAAATGTGGTCTCTTTGAAGATACCACATTTGCATAGTATCACGGCGGAGATACTCAACTTGCACTGACTCAGGAAGCTAAATGCCGACAAAGACAGGAAATCTTAGGGGATTTTGGTCGGGGCGGCGTCGGGGACAGGCAGAACCCAAACTAGTAGTCGGGAAGTAGATGGGGGAAGGTCGACGTGCATTCACAAGTGGCATTTGGTCGTCAGGCCATTTCCGGGTCGCTGTCGGTCTCGGACTTGCCGGCATAGTAGCGAAACTCCGACCATCCCCCAGCACTTGATGGTGGGAAAAGGATGGGCACCCGCCCATTGCCTTAGGTCGGGAAAAGGCTGCTCCCTGTCCATTTCTTGATGGTCGAGAGAACAGTGAGCCCCTTCTATTATTGATGGTCGGGAAATAAGCGAGTCCTCAGCCACTTCCTGGTGGTCGGGAAAATGTTGGGTTCCGGACTTTTCCGACCGTTTTAATCTAGAATTTATGTAACTCAAGTATTGGCATTCCTTTTCCAAAGAATTCTGTTGGTAGATTAGAATATAGAACGATGAAAAGGGGAAATGTTTTTTACATTTGTTACAAGCAAAAGTGCCTGATGTGAGATCAGGAACTTATAATTTATTCTTAGTACTAGCTGTTGCCTACAGTGTCACTCTACTCGGAAACCGTCTTCGAATATCTGGTTGTACGGTCTAGTGGATAAAGCGCTGTAGAGTTGTTCTAAAGGTAACGGGGTTCGATACCACCACAGACCACCGATCTTTATTTAAAAAAATAAATTACTTTTTTCATTTCTACTTTCGCAATATGCACTTTTTTGTTACCTTATCGAACATCAGGGAAATAAATTAGTTAAAGCCAGATTGTACATAAATTTCAAATATCGAGCTTATACAGTGTGGCCAGAGCGTTGACATATCAGTCAGTCAGGATTTCTGTTTTATATATAGAGAGTATTATTATTAGTAGTAGTATTGCCTTTCCAAGATATTATAGTATAAATTCAAATTCCCCTATTCTCAAAAGATTAGGAGTACTGACGTATTTTTTTCAATCTGGAATTTTTAGAATATTGACCGAGCCGCCGTAGGTCAGTGTTAGAGCGTTGGCGTAGCATTCGGGAGGCCGTGGGTTCAATCCCAGCAGTCTACCATCCTGATTGAGGTTTTTTCACGTTTTCCTCAGTCACATCAGGCAAGTGTGGCATGGCACCTACAGCAAAGACCCTGGCAAACACCTTCCCATCCTCTATCCCGGCCTAATTGTTATATATAAAGTTCAAATTTAGAACATAGAGGGAAAATTTTAAATTAGTGTTTCCTTTGTACAGAACAAGGCATCATAAATGATTAACTGATTCTGATAAAGATTCTGTTTGTTTAAACGTTTAATCAACAACCATTACGTAAAATATTTGCATTGCTATCAAACTTCAATATTTAACACCACCTTGTTTAGCTGTATATCTATCTGCTATCTGTGTATCTATATGTATCTTGTATGACTTAGGCTGTATTGGCACAATGTTGTTAGTAGAACATTAATAAATATTGCGTTACATTATTATTGCCACAACAAATGTAGTGATATTTCACGTTACTAATAAACGGCTAAATAAAAACTTAAAATTTCTAATTCATGTATATTGGGAAACATCTAGTTTCAGGTGATAATAGTAGTGCAATCACGATATTTTGATGATCCTCTGAATCTAGACAAAGTGACAGTAATCCTGGTGCAAAACTAGGTGTTTTATTGTAGTTGGATTTGCTATGAAGATTTATTTTCGAGAAATTCTGTGTAATGAAGAACAAACCTCCACAACTGAGGGATTAAAGTAATTCTGTAATGAATATAGTGTCTGTGTTACTTACTACATTCCATTTCAGACTTCTAGAAGTATCTTATTGACGAACGGTTTTCGGACATTTAAGCCCGAAATCCGGCATTTTTCGCAAAGGACCATGTTTGACCCCTCGTAGAAGAAAAGGAGTGTGATTCAGGACCATGATTTTTTCCATGCATACACTCGATTGGTAGGTCTAAATATGACAAGATTTTGTAGAATTTTATTCAATTCCTTCACCCCAAGGAATTTGTTAAACATCAAATTTTACACAATTTGTTATTTATTTTTCACCCTAATTATTGGAATAAAGAAATTAATTTTCAGAAAAGGTGATTCCATATGTTCAATGTACACTTCAAGAACTACCCAACGGTGTTTGATTAAGCTTTCTCTAGCTCTTCTGGTTTCCGTACATGTCTACGGGAGTAAAAAACGCCACCCGTCATTTTGGAAATATAATCGCCCCGTGAGAAATAAGGGCATAACGTTTCTTTCAACAGTGGTTCTGATATCTTCAGGTATGTAGGAACCCATATACGAAATATATATATAATGTTGATGTAACAACTATTTTCTAAAATTGAATGATTTGTCGTGGAATAACCCAA
The DNA here is from genome assembly GCA_022664845.1 of Lepisma saccharinum. Classification (NCBI taxonomy): domain Eukaryota; kingdom Metazoa; phylum Arthropoda; class Insecta; order Zygentoma; family Lepismatidae; genus Lepisma; species Lepisma saccharinum. Next base: position 3,209 of record JAGDQP010011626.1, read on the forward strand.
TTACGTATGTTTCAGTTTCTGTCGTAAAGTATGAAGCGAAATGCTTTTAACATTTCATTCTAATAATAATTTTCATAAAGAAATTTTCATCAATAAGAAAAGCTGTTTTAACAAAGTGAATTGTTATATGCTTTAACACGTATAAAATATACAATGCAGATTTAAATCTAGAAAAAGCATCCAGACAGAGGATTGTTCTGTTCGAAGACAACTGAATAAATGGAAATTAATATCATTCCTTACCAAACAGTAAGTTTGTTTTACTATTACTAAAATAATGAAAAAAATAATCTACCTTATCTAAAATCACTAGTGTATAAAATGGTCCACTTAGTGTGACTCAATCTGCTGGTATGTTAAAAAGACAAATCTTGGCAACATTTCTCTAGTTGTAAAAGTAGCTCACGGTTAAAACCTTTGCTTTCTAGACCAATGCTATACGAACGTGGGTTCGAACCCTGGCCAGGTGAAGCATTTTTCCTATTAGTTAATAAGACAATAACTTTTCTTCATCAGATGACAAAAGTATAGAATTTGCCAGCAAGAGAGAAAAAAGCATTTCAGACTCATGGAAATAAATTCTGTCTTCTTTACTGAAGAACAGTTTATTATCTTAGTGACTCATCGTTCGTGGGGATCATGAGCTTTAGGGATAGTGAATTTGCTGTATGGCACCTTGGTCCGACTTTGGATATAACAACATTTACATAATTTGTATTTTTTTTACCTTCACAAATAACATACTGACGTTCTGTCAACACCCACCACTTCTCTGATGTTATATTTTAAACATAATAATTACTTATTCGTATGTCCTGAAATGCTTGTATGGATACATATAGAACAGAATATTATTACTTTATGTAATTATTCATGCTTTGAGGAATATATCATTATAAAAATTAATTTTCTAGAACGGGATTCGAACCCACGACCTCACGATTAGGAGTCAAAGTTCGAAAGTAAACATTACTTCATAACATCATTTGTGTTTCATTTGCTCGTGTAGGATTTTTGATCACTGTATTTCTGTGCTTGATAGCCTGTGTTATGATTAGGGATTCCGCCAGGATTTTCAGTTTTGGGGGTGTAAAGTTAACATTGGGAGGGTGTAAGTGGGTTTTGCATGCTTCCTATCGATTTTCGAGTTGTGAGACACAGGGGGTGATGTGGCGGAATCACTGGTTATGATCTATAGTGTGTAAATATTTATAAAATCGAGACAATATGAACAGTAACTTTGTTCTATATACGAAAAAGTAAATAAGTTATGTCACAAAACACTCACGTGCGACAGAAATTATATTGCCAAATTCGAAATCAGCATCCCCAAATTAGTAAATAGAGAAATTTCTTTATCTTACGGAAAATGTTTTAAACGTTGTATTGTGTAATTACCGTCTTGAACTCGACAGCTGGCCATATTAACTTGCATGTTCACTTGATTTCGTTAATTACATCCCTTACGTGTTAAAATTGGCAGGGTAAAACATTTCTTTGAGCTAGTCCTGTTATTCAAGTCTCGGAATGCAATTTAAAATATTTCTGTAAAATTGACATTTCTCATCTGTTTTATTCAAAATGAAAGTTTAAAAAAGTGAATGGTCATATGAAGAGACTTGAACCGAGGACGTCAGATTCTAGTCTCAATCTCTCAATTCCACGCATTATTCCATTACCCCACATAGGACACTTCATATATTGGCACAATTACTGTATATTTTGCCAGTATTGAATGATCGTTCCAGTTCGAAACTTAAACGACAATGTTTGTCTTTATAAATGCAATTTAAAGTTGCATTGTGTTATTTCTCTTTTTATTAGAGTGTGCATTTTTATATTTTTAACTTTAGTTGATGTAATGCTTATTATTACTATTTACTGAAGTTCTTTTCTATTTTTGGAGTTCATGCTTTTCGCCGATGAAATAAGTTTCAGACATTCAAATTTTATGATTAATTACAATAATCTCGTCATGTAAAGAATAGAATTATGCCTTTATCCAGGGTTGGAGAAGGATCTCAATCGTGTACATGGTTTCAAACTAGGGACGTGTCTCTCTCTTCATAGGTCCCTCCAATCACTGCTTTTGTATATTCCCGAAGGAAAATAAGGGGGAACAGATATTTATTACTTGTCCAGAACTGATTAAACGCAACATTTCGTGTATGGTGCGTTGCCTACTTTCACTACTTTGCATTTCAGGAACTTTTTTTCGCACAGTGTACAATAAAATCACTACGTCTTACTGTAGCTCGAAGCATTGTTGACACCTCATCCTTGTATTCACTTGCTGAACGTTCTAGTACAGCCAGCTCGCGGCAATATGAGCAAGCAATATTTTTGAAAACCAACGTTTTCTCTCTTTCTTCATTATCCGAATATTTTTCTGTCCATTCATTTGACTGGCAGATTGTAAAGAAAAAAGTCTTACCCAGTGAAGTTTAGTCATGCATTAAAATTGCGTCCTGTTTACGTTTCTTTTTTTTTGTTACTTAATTCATTTTGTCTTTATACAGTGTAAAACACACCTACGTGCCATTTTATATAGTGTAAAGCATGAGAAAAGGTCATTTTATCCAATGTATACCTCATTGAGTCGAACCAGTCAGGAATGGTCGAACGCGACAAACTCTCTCTCTTTCTCATTTGGTTCATCGGCGACAGTGTCTCTCCGACAAACTGTATCGCATTCCTGAGGAGGGACACTTTGACGGGGTCAATCACGACAAACTGTCTCTCTTCTCATTTGGTTCATCGGCGACAAAGTGTCTCTCTGACAAACTATATCGCATTCCTGAGGAGGGACACTTTGACGGGGTCGAACACGACAAACTGTCTCTCTTCCTCAATTTGGTTCATCGAAGATACATTTTGTCGCCGACAAACTGTCTCTCAAAATCAGGTCCACTTTGTCGGCGAGACACTTTGTGATCGTCCCAATCTAAGCTAACCCAACATAAAACTAATGCAATAGTAATTTATGAAAAATGTAAAAAGGCTGATTTAATATTAGTATTAGAAGATCAAACATTGTAGGGAGTTAGTAAGGATTACATTCAATGCATTAAATTCAGTCGACTACTTTTGATAGATATCACTCACTTTCAGCCACTGTATACCAGTGTGTGAAGCATTTAGGCAGGGGCGGATATCGGCCTGACCGGGCCACGCTAAAACTTTCCAAAGACCTGGCCAGACCAGGCTAAATCCTGATGTAGTCCGATATACTTCAATTTTGTTCCGTGGATAAATAAAAATTACTTTACAAAATTGGTCGCATTAAAATTCAACTGACTGTTAAAGTTATTAATACATAGTCCGTGGCAGTGCCAAAGCTTAGTGCTTGCCTAGGGTGTCTTCCAGAGGAAGCTCTCCGGGGAATGGTTGTACTAGTCGATTTTAAACTAGGTTCCATATGCTATTACCAGTATCTTAACTATAATTTCCCCCACCCCTTCTGCCCTGCAAGGAACCTTTTAGTGACCTTGTCCTAGCATAGGACGACCATATTTTTTTTCCAGTGATAAATCCAACAATGATAAGTCACAGTAGGCAAAGATACTCGTGAGGGAAGCTCTTCAAGAGAGTGAAGAACAATTATCTCAAGATGAATCTTACAGCCTTAAAAACAGAATTTAATTGTTGTATTTTCATCAGGAATAATTTAATTCATTTTTTTAACAATATAAGTTTAAATATTTAAAAGCATAACAATGGACATTTCCGTTTTCCCCGTCCTTATATATTTTACAGTTTGTTTGTGTACATCGGATTAAATAACATATAATGTTTTTTTAAATTTCAGCGCTACGGTTTTCCGTTACGTAGAAATATAGCATGAAATACTGAGAATTCAATCTCCTACGTCATACAACGAAAATCATCCTCTGATTGGTTTGACGTAATCAATCCGTTGTGTTTCCGTAGCTATATGCTTCTCCCTATGTTACGTTCCTTATTCAGAAGTTTGAAGACAAAAAACAAAAAAGAGAAAGAACATTTGCTTCATCACTTAACGAAATAATTAATGTACAAATCTGCAGAACACACTTCAATAAGTTTAAACACCAAAACATGTTTTTAATAACAGAAATTGCTCGAAACATAGACAGGGGCAGTCTTAACTTGCAATGTTCTTCTTATCGCTCGTTTGTGCAACTGTTGATATCTTGTAAATTTAGCTCAGTTGGTTAGCGCATGCAACTTTTAATTTTTTATACTTTCACCTAAGGCTGTTCGAATCCTATCAATGGCCGTGTTTTATTTTACTTCACGAAACGCAAGAGTAACTTCAATGTAAAAGTTTCAATTTACGTTTTTGTTTCTTACATGCTTTTATTATTATTTTATACAATGACATATTAAAACTATTCAATATATTCACGGCCTACAAGTACGCTAAATTGTTAACAGATTGCAGTAACGAGCACCATTAATTCATGTGCTTTTAAGTTCTTGAAAAATACTTCACTAGCATTCATTAAAAAAGTATACGATTGTCGGATGTAAAAACCCACATTTTTTACAGAAAAAAGAGGTAATTATTTTTAAATACAAGAGTTCTAAAGAGCATTATTAGAAGATATCTTATGATTTAATCATGAAAATGAAAAAAAAGGAGCTGATATAAATTAGTGTTGAAGCTACCAAACTATATCAATATCTTAAAAAGTATTAAAAGTAAAAATCAATTTTAAATGAACAAAACGAACTAAATGAAGTGTTAAGGCATACAGAAACGCTATTCACCACTTATAATATTTCTTTCGATCCATTTTTGCGATCTCTTTTTAACAATACTAACAAATCAAATATCATTTGTATGTCAGTGACAAGCAGTCGGAAGACCGATTACGTCATAACATGGCGGCGCCTGATTAAGCGCAAGACTGAGACTCTTTTGAAGCAAGTCTTTATAACTTTTGATAGATTCATCACAGAAAGAAAAGAAAATGTTTTCCGTAGTCTGCTTTAATAGATGAATTTTTTATTGCAATAAAAAAATACTACCGGAAATGTCCATTGGAAATATTTAAATTCAAAATTAACAACAATGTTATCATTTTCTAAATAATCTTCACATTAGTTGATTGTGTTACAAACTAAAGGTTTAACGTGCGTGTTTCAGGGGATTAATATTTTATTTATGTACGTTTCAAAGTGTTAGCTAATGTTGGTGATATTGGTCATAAATCTAGGCACATGATTGCACACGAAATTTCGAAATCTGGAAGAGGTAATGATCGTTTTTATGGCACACCTGGTGTACCAAGTTGAGGTTTATCTCCAAATTATGTGAAAATGGTGATCTTGTTCTGAACTTCAGTATGGACGTTGGTCTGATAAAGAAAAGTTAATTATTTTTAATGTGCTCCACCAATGACATTATTTATTTAACAACGAGTATGTGGAGATTCTTTAATATTTCACAAATAAAAAGAGGCAATCAATTCAAGATAATTCAATGTGGACGTATGAAAATCATTAGTAATGGATCTTAGTTTTCCTAACAGTTTATCATAGTGTACACTTTGTTGACCTCACAACTAGTGCTCATACAAATAGTATTGTAAGTTTGTGGAGAAGGCTGAAGGGATCACTCAACAGTTAGAATCGGCAGGTACCCTTTGTAATTTACCTTACTAATTTCAGTTTTCTTAATTATTGTATTTTATAAGATTCAACGCGATAATGTTGATCCTCTTAATAAATTTATTGATATGTATAAACGCATTTTCCGTGGTGAATCTTATAATGTTTGTAGCGCATCTACTCGAAATAACATTCGTGATTAAAAAAAGTGGAGCTGCTACATTATATTAACTTCGGTTCCTGAGGAACTGGAATCACCATCCATTTCCAGCGATTCGATTAATTTTAGAATAGAATAGGAACTGTATGGTGATTTCGGTTCCTCCTTGGAAAGCATTTTTATCAAATGTAATCTGAACTTAATAGCTATGATATCAAAGCTAACTAAACCGAATTTAGTTTAACACCAATTAATGTAAAATATAATTAAAATAAACGTAAAATTAAATTGAAAAGAATTTTTTAAACGACCTAACATAATTACTAACAACACGTTGAGCTCATAATGTAAATTAATGTGATAATCATCAAACAGTGGAGGGTTAAAATATCAATGAACTTATTAATGGAATCGATATTATCGCGATTGCAGTTATTATGAAATATATAATTTGCAAGGTCGTCATTTTCACTTAACTTTGAAACGAAAACCCTACTTGGTACATCAGACGTTCCTTAAAAACATCCATAATTTCTTCCTGATTTTGAATTTTTTTTAAGAATAAAATATTAAATCACTCGAACACGAACGCTGACATTTTACGTTAACACAAAGTAATACGTTTTTCTAATGAAAAAATTGTTTAGAATGTGATTATATTATTGTTAATTATGAATTTAAATATTTCTTATTGTTATGTTTTTAATATTAAAAAACATATAGTTATAAAGAAACTAAATAAATTCATTTATGATGAAAACAACACAATGAAACAAAATTTAAATACTAAAAATGCATTTTAACGAAAATATTGTTTACTATATTGATTCTTACGTGTTTGAACTATTCTAAATTGTCGGACCTAATGCAATGTAATATGATTCGTTTAAATGAACTGTAGTGAGTATAATGGAAGTGTTCCAAAAAGGTATTGTTTTTGAAATGAAAATTATTTACGTGAAGTGCAATTTCGTTATTTAATTTGTGTTGTTACGAATTAGGTTATGTCGATTTCAAATAGCAATCTGTTATCAGGCTAATTGATGGTTTCATGACTGTTACATTCTTGGTTGTTGTTCCTTTGTACGCATTTTATGGCAGGTGTAATCTTAGCTTTTTAATATAATATTACATGATCCACCTTTGTTTGTTTAGGTTTAATGATACATTACCTTATGTTCGACTATATCTGCTTTTATCACATCAATTGAGTTACGATTACACTGGATACAAAGTGCTTTCAGTATAGAAACCGGGATCACCATCCAGCTACAGTGAATCGATTTCCTAGAATTGGATTGTGATTCCGGTTCCTCGGGAACCGAAGTGATTATGATGGAGTAGCTCCATGAAAAGAAAATAGATGGTATACGCATCATACGAGAAGGTATACGATAACGTGTAAGGTTAATCAGAGGGTATGCGGCGTATACCTTCGAATACAGCCCTGGTTCCAACTGAAATTTTCCTAAAGGTTGGCCATGGAAGAATTTATGCTATTGTACTATCCAGAAAACCTGGGACATTATCACGACAAATGTAATTTATGTATTTCAACCGAGTCTCTACCGAGGGAAAGTATGTACCCGTGAAGTTCTGTAATTACATTTTGGGATTCCTTTTCTAATTCTACGTACTCGCTTTCTATAAATAAATTTTGAAATATATTTCTACAACTATATCTCACATCTTAACTCAAATAAGTTCTAAAACAAGTTTTTAAAAATTTACCCTTTAAATTCGAGATTTTAAGTTTTGTACTTTAAAATTATTTTTGCAAATAATAGCTCTTCCTAACAGATGTAATACGAGTAACAAAAATACTAACGCCTTATAGCTTTCTTTTGTCGATGAAAAGTACCGCCCAGTAACGCCTCTAGTGTTTGACAAGAGGGAACCCAATTTGCCTATTCAAGTGTGACGGCCCTGATCTACACTGGCACAATTGGCTACTTCTACTGATCAACTACAATTTTAACAATCTATTGTTAAATGAAACAAATGCGAGCTACTTTTCCTTTGACTTATTCTGCACTGTCTCAGGCTGTTCCGTAGAAAAAAATATTATATCAACATAAGTTCTTATTTACACTTGAAATTTTCCTTATGCCTTGTTTAGATTACTAACATTTTACGATGGTGAAACTTATGGGTAAAACTAACTTGCGTTCAGACTACCGAATTTAACTTGGTTATCGTGCTTTTACTACAATTGTCTGTAAAGAAACAGGTTGAGGTTTTCGTGGTTGAGTAAAGAATCTGCTTGTTACACGGGAGAGGATTAAATTATAAAAAATTGAACACAAAT